>JAOWAP010000166.1:0-23520 GCA_028565235.1 Hypoxylon lenormandii
CATAATAGTAAAAAGAAATATTATCGAATACTGTAAGTAGTATTAGCGTTTATTATAAAACGAGAAGATTTATGCTTATTGTTAATATAAGCCGTATAAGGTTGGTAAGGAAACCCATATTAAACTTTTTTACCTGACCCATTCCTAGGTTATTTAGGTCTATAGACTACACGATAGTATCAAATAAAATGACGGTTAAAAATACATAAGGTAATAAAAACAACCCTAAAATTTATAATATATATATATACACTGGACCATATCTTTAAACATATAATTTATTCATAATTATTTCATTTATTAATGAAGATATTTCAGCTTCTAGCTAATAAAGACTCTAAAGGTGTCATATGAGCATTCATACTTTTTAATTCATAAAATTTAGGTACTAGATGTAATCTATTATTTTTAGCAGATCTTGAAGGATATTTTTTAAAATATTCTATTAAATTGAGTATATCTTCTTTCTTAGTGATATATCATTTAAATGAACCGTTTCCACCTCTATCAATATAAACATAACCCCCAAACAATTCAACTAAAGGTTTAAGGATTTCAGATGTCTTTTGACCCGCTGAAATGGAAAGTTGTCAAGTAGAACTATTTATAGTAATGGTACCATCTGCATCAAAAAACCCCGAAAATCAACCATTATCTAAGGTTAATTTTTTAGGGTAATATAAAATTACTCCGTATTTAACACAAATATAATTTAATTGTATTAATCTATTAGAGTTTCTAATGTACCCATTTACATCATTAATAAGATTTAACAAACCTTCTTTACTATGTAATCTATATCTTAATGCCATAACGCCTGATCTTAATTTGATTGAACCACCGTAAACATTTTTCACAGCTTGTAAAGCTCGTTCATCTCTAATATCCATGGTTATTTCTAAGCTTGCATAACCTTTTTTAGATAATAAAAAACAACCATCACCGTCTATTAGTCCGGCTAACCATTGTTTAAATCTCAAATCTTTATAATAAGCGTTATTTAAATTATGAATTGATCTTATGTTTAACAAACGTATGGCCTCTGAAGTTCCTACTAGCGTGCTAAGCGCGTTGGTTACTTGCGAATTATCGTAAATTTTTAGGATTTTTACTATAGTGGTATACAATAAAGTACAGCTTATACTAATAGTACCTAATAAACATAATACGAACTCCTCGCTTATAGTTTGTTGCGATAAATTTTCATTTAAGGGCCACATTCGACCGAAGAATCAGAAAAGATGTTGGAATAAAATAGGGTCACCTCCACCAGCTGTTTCAAAGAATGACGTATTAAAATTTCTATCTGTTAACACCATAGTAATTCCCGTTAAATTTGTTGACCTACTGGATAAAATCCTATAGCTTAAAGTATTACTCTTTAAGCTTAAAAAATTATAAAAACTTAGTGTAGATACACAAACACTCTCGTGCTTGATCGGACTATATCTTATATTTTTAAGTTGTAGAAGTTTTGTAAATGATCTCAAGTAAAATTTGTTCTGAAATTGTTCATACCTGATTTGATCTTTACTATTTTTTCCTTTCCTTCATTTGTATTGTGCACCTTTCTGTCAAACATGTCTACTACTTCCATTCAATCTAATGAATCTAAATGTTTAGTTCCAAATAGAGGAAATTGTAAAAGATAATTTTTAGCTTTAATATTACCTTTAAGGTTAGTAGTTCTTACTCTATACTCAGGTTTTGGTTTATCCGATCTTATTTTTTTTACTTCCGTTTCTAAAAACTCAGCAATATAACTTAAGAAATCTGAATTATCATGCCCTTTGTGGTCTTCTCTTCTTTGAGATATTTCTAATTTACATTCAAATTTAGGATATTTACCTGAAAGAGTAGTTCTTACTTGAAAAGAAGCGTCTGCTTCTATAAACCCTGACAGCCACGGATTGTAATCTAAAGACTCTGTAGATATAGGATGTTTTTCAATACTAGTTCCTTTAGTTTTATTTAAAAAATCAATTAATGTATTAAGACTATGTATTTTAGGTGTTCTCATATTTCCATTTATTAGTGAAATAACTAATAAAATACCTTCATAGCTATTTATAGTTAATATATAAGCATCTACCCCTTTTTTTCTAGATAATGAACCTAGCCTTAACTCTTTTTGAACAAGTAGAGCTAAAGGTAAATCTTTTAAATGAAAAACTATTTGTATAGCAGGATAATTTAATTTACCCTTAGGGCTTCTTAAAGTTTTTGGCGTTACTATTGTACCATCACCTTCCAGAAGTCCGGTGAAATAATAACTAAAAAGAGATTTATTTAAATTTGGATTAAGGTTATTAGAATGAATGGTTCTAAGAGTTGTACATAAAGGAAGGGTAAAAAGTACTAAATTACAACCAAAATATTTTGGCGTATAGTCTCTGAGGTTCTCTAAAAAGTTCAAACTTAATAGATTACCTGCTGATTGCGATATATTTTCATATAACGGTTCCCAGAAAATAGCCAAATTTAGAGCCGGCAGAATTAGTTTACCGGCTAACACAGGTAAAGATAATAATAATAAAACAGCTGTTATAACTACAGCTCACCCAAATAGAGCTAATTTATGTAATCTTATACCAGGAGTTCTCATATTAACTATTGTAGTTATAAAATTAATAGCACCTAATAAACTACTTACTCCTGAAAGGTGTAGAGCAAATATAGCTAAATCAACACTAGGCCCACTGTGACTTTGTACTCCAGATAAAGGAGGATATATAGTTCACCCTGTCCCTGCTCCACCTTCTATTACTGCAGAAAATACTAATAATAGTAAACTAGGTATTAATAATCAAAAACTTATATTATTAAGTCTAGGGAATCGTTTACAATGAGGTAGTTTCCTACCACCACGGACTATGTCTTCACCCTTATTTAATGCAATAAGGGGCTTCGCGTGTAGTCTCTGAGGATCCTACTCATAACTTAAATTATTTTGGTTTCCTGCACATTCTTCCCATGTATACATAAGTGTTACGACTAATTCAGTTATTTGCATAACTTTATGAGTTTATAAACTCCAATTAGGTGTCTATGTATCTGTTGATAGGAAAATTAATTCCAATTTCGAGAGATTCTATGCATATAGCGAAGTAATAATTAAAAAGTTTACACTTTTTAACGGCATTCCCTGGTTTAGGGGGTTATATAAAAATGATAAAATAGTAACAATTGCAAGTTTAAGCTGATAATTTATTTAAATGATCCCAATTAAAATAAGTTCTATTTCTATTCATACTATCTCTAACAGAATCAGTTTTGGTTATACCCTCTTCTGTATAATGCTTGTTTTCAATCATTAATGATACAATTTCTCTTCAATCTTTATAATCTAAATATTTACTTGAGAATAAAGAATATCTATCTAAATAGTTTACCAAAATTAGAGTAGAATTTTTACTTGATGCTGTAAGAGTATAATACTCATTATCTGTAGATTTCTGAATTCTAGTTAATAAACTACAATTCAGAAATTTAGCTATATTTGTTAAAACATCTATATAACTATTACCAGTTACAGGATCTAATATTCTCTGCTCAATTCTTAATCTACAAGATATTTTTCTTTTTTTTGCATTATTTTCTACTTTAGTATGTTGTACAGAAAAACTACCATCTGAATCTATAAATCCGCTTAATCAACTATCATTAGCCAAAGGACCCTCTTTTAAAGGTAACTTATCTATATTAGTATTATGATGTTTATTTAATCAATCAATCAATTTATACAATTGATGTATCTTAGGTGTTCTTAATTCACCATTTATTAAATAAACTATTTTCTTTAAACCTATTACAGGTGAAACTACTAATACACAAGCATTATCTTTAGGTTTATATCTAATAAATCCTGATTCTATAATATCTAGGAGTTTTTTAGCTAACGGTTCATTTTTTAAACTAAAAGTTATACAAAACCTTGGGTTATGTTTCTTTTTATCACTTGCTTTAAGATTTTGTATTCAAATATGTCCGTCACCTTCAAATAAGCCGGCTAGATATGAATTTAAGCTATTGTTTTTAACATTTGTACTATAATATTTTTTATTATTTATTATACCCCCAAGATGGACCTTTTTCTTTGCCATATCAGGACCACCTACTAATAAAGGTAATAAAAAATTACCAAAACCTCCAATTAAAGCAGGCATAACCATAAAAAATATCATTAGTATAGCATGAGCTGTTATGATACTGTTATATAATTGATTATCAGCTATATATTGCACACCAGGACCACTAAGTTCCATTCTTATAAGAACAGAAAATGCTGTACCTAGTAACCCTGAAAACAATGCGAACATTAAATACAATGTACCTATATCTTTAGCATTTGTAGATAAGAATCAACGTTCTAGTCAAATACTAATAGAAGATTTTAAGTGATTTGCCTTATAGTGATCAAGCATCTCCTGCTCATTTTCTTCTTCTTTAGCTTGAACTATATATATAGGCATGAACATTCTTCATTTATAATAATGATAAATTATAATTTAATAAAAAGAAGCTAGATTATTTTACGAAGATTCTACAAGATTATGGAGGAATTGAACCTCGAACTTAAGATCTGCAATCAAAGTGTAGACCAACTACATCATAATCTCTATAATTATTTTTAGGCGTCGCCTAAAATAATTATTCTTTTTAATATTAAATAAAGGATTATCATATATTTTTTTTTATAACAGTATTTAATACTATACTTATATATTTATATGCATAGTAAGGCTAAAGTATTTTCTAAAGTTTGAAGACTTTTTAATAAAATTTACTTGTTTTGGGCTACGCCTAAAAAAAACTATGAGAAGGATATCGACATAAATGGATATTTATTCTATATAATTCTAGTTTTAATTACCTACTTTTTGTGTAGTATTAAAATTAATATCTATTAGAGTATTTTCTATTATACTTAATACAGGTATTATAATAATAAAATGTGCAAAGTATAAAACTGTACTTAATTGTCCAAATTCTATGAATGGAGATTCAACATGTTTAGCTCCTAATTGCATTAGTACTAAGAAATTAGCTACAAAAATATAAAAAGCTATCTTACTTAAGGGTCTGAATTGTAGACCTTTAGATCTACCTAAATCTACTATAGGTAATAGCATAATTACTATTAATGCACTAAACATTGCAATAACCCCTAATAGTTTATTAGGGATAGATCTTAATATTGCATAAAAAGGTAATAAATCAAAAAATCCATTTCAATTATCTCATAAGGGATAAATAATGACAGCTTTATAACCCTAATTTATATAACATTTCTTTAATAAAATAAGGTTTTACTAAAGTTATTAAAGTATCCATAGATTCTTTAAATATATAAATACGGGGTTTATTGTCTTTGTTATAATGAATAGAACATTTAAGATTAAACTTAACTTGTAAGGTAAACATTAATTTATCGACATCTGTATTAGAAAATCCATAAACACTTATATGTAAACCACTACCTTGTCTACTTCCATCATCCATTATTCACATTGCTAACCCACGTGGAGTTAATAATTCACTAATGTTTTCTGGAACTATTTTTTTTCTATTTAAATCATAAAATAATTCTCTATATTCATTAAAACAAGGAAGTTGCATAGTTGTAAAAGATATAGCACAATATGTTTTTTTTGTTCTATTATCAACAACTAATCTAGATTGAGGTTTATAATCACTTACGCAAAAAAGTAAAAAAAAACTAAAGACATAATCAAAGTATTGTTTATGTTTTACAGCAGTTTGAGCATAAACTAATCTAGAATTAGCAGTCAATGATCTTTTTACTATGTGGGCATCACCAAGTAAAATCCCTATTAATACCTCTTTAACTTCATCAGGTAATGTTATTGTAGCTCTTTCAGAAAAAGATAAACGAATTACTCCTTTGGTTGAACGTGCAGCAAATAACACTAAACCAGATGTAAAGAAGAATATGGAAGATAAATCCATCGATGGTGAGTTAAACTCATAATATTTCTATTATGTTCGGACTATATCTTCAATTAAATACTTAATTGTCTCGTGCATAGTCTCTGAAGATTCCTGTATTAATATAATACAAGGCTTTCCTGCTGATTGCCTTATAAAATCTTCATATAAGGGTTTCCAGCAATTCGCGAGATTTTAGAATGACATATATTTTACTTTATCATTCTGGTACTATAGCAGGAGGAGTTTGCATAGGGTTAGCCATTATATAATTTTCACTATCACCTAACACATTAGGCATGAAAAATACGAATAGACTTAAAACAAATATAAATATAAATATAGTGATTAAATCTTTAAATAAAAAGTAAGGAGCAAAAGGTAATCTATCGTAATTACCTGATACACCTAAAGGATTACTAGATCCTGCTGTATCATGAAGTGCTATTAAATGCATTAAAGCTAATGCAGCTAATACAAAAGGTAATACAAAATGTAATGCAAAGAATCTATTTAATGTTGCATTATTTACAGAGCATTTATGTTGGTAACTTCATTTGAAATATACAAACTATCGTTACACTCAATAAATTTCTTTATTGATCGGACTATATCTTGATCTCCTAGTTATTTTTAGTAATTTGAAGGTATTTTAATTTTTTCTGAGTATCTAGGTATTGTACGTAATTGTTTTATTCATAATAAATATTGTAATTTCTTATTACCTAATAATTTTACCGGTGCATTTTTTAAAAATTTAATTACATTTTCTATTGATCTTACACCTGTTACTTTTAATCTGGAACAATTAGTTATATCTAGATATATAGCATTAGTAAAAGATAAATACTCTCGAATAGCAGATATTAAAATAGCTCCATCTTTTTGAGCAATCTCTAAACTAGCTACTAAGTAATCTTTATCTTTAGATAACTTATAAATACTGAAACAACATTCAGCTTCTATAAACCCCACTAATCAAGCAGGAAAATAATAAGCACTTATAATCGATTCTATACAATTTATAGGTTTATTACTTCTAATATATTTAGGTAAATCCTCTGGATATATAATACCTGATAGTAAAGCGTTTCTAAATCTTAAGTAATCATATTGTTTATTAGAAAACATAGGGTATTTATCAAAAACAGGTAAAATAAAAAATTTTAAATGGTCTTTATTTCTAATTCTTAAAGACACCATTTCAATTTCTTTTCTTTTTCTGAAACTTACTACACCTACACCTAATAAACTTTTAATTTTATATATTAATTGAACGTCTTTTATTGACAATTCAATACCCAGTTCGTATGTTAGGTATTTACCTTTTTTTGTAATGCTAAAAAACCCGTCACCTTCAAATAAACCCACTAAATAAGCATAGGTAAGATCTCCTGCGTGTAGTCTCTGAGAGGCTTTTGAAGTATGTATACTTCTCACCCCTGCTGATTGTCACCATGTCATTGCAATTTTTACGGAAATAATTGATATAAAAATTCATAATAATTCGTATGCAAATCCTAAATTGGGTGATTTTCCAGCATTAAGCAGGATTTTTAACACTACATCGCTGCAGTGTGGTCCATCTGTGTCTAAACCTCCTCAAATAAACTCAACTATATCTTGTCCAATTCAAGGTATAGCACTTATAAGATTTGTAATAACAGTAGCCAAGTCTTAAATTCACTTATTCTAGTTAAAATATTTAACTTTTCATGTTTAAAACAAGCAAACCCTGTACTTTATATTTATTAAAAATAAACTCGAAATTAATAAAGTATAAAGCCTTGTGTCTTAATAAAAGAAAAAACTCCGACTGTACATTAAGCAGCATTACAGCCACCCGTTAGTGAACCAGTCTGTAGCGATACTTTACTGTACCGACGGTCTTTATACTAAACAAATATATTTAACCGTTTTCACTAATGTCGCAACATAATATTTGAAAAGAGAGTTTTAAGTAAATATTGCCTCCCTAAATTATGCTACTATATATAACTAACATATTTAAGATTAATACTGAATTCCTTAATTTTTGTTCATCTTTTTTACGGCGAAGCCATCCTTCACATGAATTACGCAAACCTATATTATAATCGATCATTGGGTAATAATATAAGAATATTTAGCGAAGATTTCATCTTTACACCTTATATTGCTAAGATTCCTTATGTTTTAATTATTAAATTAAAATTACCATATCTATAGATCACACAATCGGGCCTACAACTACAATTTTAGGGCTGCGCCCCCGAATACGAGGTGACATCCAGGATGTATGACTCATATAGGGCTGCGCCATAAAACGGTGATATACATAATAACCGAAAAAAGAAATAAATGATATGAATCATACCAAGTAGGCTAACGTGTGTAATTATGAAATAATAAAGTTTATTATTAATTCTCCCTTTTTAGCTAAGGGCACATATGCTTATTCACCATCTTGCGCAGGTTATCCTCTTTACTACGACATCTTTGCCACCTTACGTGGTCATCCATTGCGTAATCTTTGCCACCTCGCGTGGTCATCCATTGCGTAATGTTTGCCACCTTACGTGGTCATCCGACGTGTAATGTTTGCCACCTTACGTGGTCATCCGACGTGTAATGTTTGCCACCTTACGTGGCCATGGTAAATCTTACCATCTTGGTCACTGTTTCACCTGGTCATAATATCGGCTATTTTTATTACCAACTAAAAATTTTCATGTGATATAGATAAAATACTATATAAAAAGTGTAATTTTCTCAATATATTCTCCTTCTTCAAATTACCGTACATTACAATACAGTCAATTATAACTTATTACTACACCATCAATTTTGATATATCACCCTATATCACTACAATCTTACTCAACATTATTACAATGACTGAAAAATCTACTTCTACCGAAAATCCATTGGTATATACGACCTTACCATTATTAGGCATAGATAAATGGTCTATGCCTATTACATCTGAACGTCTTCTACTTCGACCTCTTCTTCTTAAAGATCTCGAAGGATATCACGCTCTTTATAGCCAGGCCGAACCTATGGCTTTGGGTTATATAGGAGGTAGTGAACCCTATATTGACCTAAAGGTCAATCTAGACAGGTTAATCACTTACCTGCGACCATGGGCTACCTCCAACCTGAACTACGGAGTCTTCATGAAGACTCCGTACAACAGCGAAGGAAATCTTATAGGTCATTGCGCCTTAAAAATTGGTAGAGGATGGCCGGAACTCAGCTACATCTTTAGAAAAGAATACTGGAACCAAGGCTTCGCCACGGAAGCCGTCAAGGCCTTTACCGAATTCTGGTATAATTTACCTAGGAGCGGTACAAGATTATCGGTACAGCCGGGTTCAGTGGATGTCACTGTAAACCCATCGAATCCCAAAACCTACATTCCCGACAATTCCTTGCCTAAAAAGAGGGAACAAATACTAGCTGCTATTGAAAAAGGCAATATATCAAGTAAAAAAGTACTACTCAAAGCAGGATTTGAAATGATTCAGGATATGGGTGGTGAGGAACTTATCTATTTTCGGAAGGTTTTACCTATCGAAAATCCTAAAATTTATCGGGATAAGTTCTTTAATAAGGAATAGATTCATTAGGTTATTGAATAATGTACGATATATTTTGAAGGTTAGATCTCAGACTTTTTTTACTTTTGACCTCAAAAATATAAGAAACAACCGTATTATAAAATTTTTAGTTATACATTTGGGGCAAATTATTTACCCCATAAACTCATTTGTCCATAAGGAAGTACATACAAACTTACTTATCAATAAATAATAAGCTAGAATACCTTTGAATTCGAATATTCCATTAATTAAAGTAATGGTATTTAACTAAAAGTTCCGACTGTGCATTAAGCAGCATTTCAGCCACCCACTAGTGACCCAGTCTGTCGCGACTATTTATATAACCGACGATCTTAAAGTTTATTTACTTCTTTGATCGTTTTCACTAGTATCGCCAAATAATATTAAAATACTATTCTATAACCCCGTCGGGCTATATTACTTTAATCTTTTTTTTTCTATAAAAATTGCAAAAAGATTGTTAATTGTAAGACTATAATTTAATATAAAGTTTTTTATCTTGCCTCCGACACCATAAAAATGAATTAATTCGACAAATCTTTTACTATCCATTGTTTTTTAATCATATTTTTTTTTGTAACTAAAGCTCTTCTAATTGTTTTTTCATTACAATTAATAGCTTTGGCTGCCTCTATTATTGTAGAATATTCTCCATAAACAGTGTCATTTAAGTTATATATAATAACAGGTCTTGTATATGTTACACATTTTAATTTAATTTCATCTGACATAAGGGATCTATTTAAAGCTTTATTTCTAATTTTTTCTATGGTTTCGGCTGATAGTTTTTTACCCTTATTTAAATTACCTATAGTATTTCGTCTTTCATCACTATAAATTTCTTTCATTTTAATACGATCAACTTCTGTATGTTTATAACCAAAGCTAGATCCTGCTTCAGTCAAAATGTTATAATTAGGTAATAAATACTTTAAATATTTATCTTCTAAATCTAATAATTCTTTATTATTTTCTTTAGTTACAATATTAGGATATAATTCTAAAATCAGAAAAGAAAAATTATCTAATCCATATTTTTTTACTGCAGCTTTAACTATTTTACTGCCTCTAAAATAAATAAGGTGATTACTAAATCTAGCATAAAATCTGTTAGTAGCTGCAGAACCAATATAATAATCTCTTGTGGTTTTATTAAATATCATGTATATACCACTTAAACCTGAAGTAGATTTTAAAACATTTTGTCTGGTAGTTTCTAATTTCAAATTTTCAAATACATAAATAGGATTTAAATCCAATTCCTTTATTATATTATTTAAGTTATCTGATAAACTAGCATCAGGTAAATTAGATTTTGTATTGTAATATCTAGGTGTATTGATAGAAGGGATTGTGTTTGGATTTTTTGATACCGCAGGCAAGAAACTTTTATAAATTTTTATATTAAATCATTTTGGGCTATGTAGGTAACCCAGGAAAGCTGTACCTATCATAAGTATAAGTATAACTGTACCTAAAGCTCAAACTAATGTTCTTGGAGATCTATAAGATCCATAATATATACCTCTACCTATATGTAAGTAAACTAAAAAGAAGAAAGCTGAAGCAGTATTACTGTGTAAGTAACGAACTAATCATCCATTATTTACGTCACGCATAATCAAAAAGTAAAAATTATTTATCTACTATAATCTAATCCTTAGACGCGCTATCTATAGGTTTAGATGAAAAAATATATTTATTTTTATATCATCTATTTGTATCAATATAACGGTTACATGTATTGCTACTAGATTTTAATCCTAATGCTTTATGAGCTAGACTAAAAGAAGAAAAAGGTGATCCTTCTATTAACCCATTTTCTGTATAAATATATACAACTTTAGGGTTTTCAGATTTATTTATTTTACTAAACTTACGTACATTTTCAATATGAGGTACATAAAGATTTACGTCAAATAAAGGTTCTTTTTCCATAATAAGCTCAAATCTATTAGTTATATCATTAATAATAGTCTCTACATCTAAACTATTTTTATCACTATATCTTTTATTAAGAATATCGGAAATATCCAAAAACAAATTTTTTCCTTCTATTGAAAAATAGTAACCATGTATTTTTAATAACAAGGCCATTCTTCATAATTCAAAATCTATTTTTTTACGTGAATACATATTAGAATTATCTAATAAAGGTAATAAAAAATAATATAAAGAATCTATATTAGCTATAACTATTGAAACTACATTAGTTTTAATATTAGTTGTACTAGTAACATGTAAAGGTGATATTTTTCTATTTTCTGGTAATTGGGTATTATTTGATAAATCATATAAATAATTTATAATTCCATTTAAACACTCTTGACTTGTGGTTTTTTGAGCAACTTGGAAATATAAAGAAGATCCTGTTTTAATACCAAAAGTACCTTCACCTTCTAGGAAACCTATAAATCAATTGGGGTTTATTATAATTTGAGATTTAGATGTATTGTATGAAAATACTGTTCTCTTAGAATTCATATTATTTTTTAATCATAATATTTTATTTAAATCAGATTCAGATAATTTACCTTTTTTTCTAATTAAAAAAGCTTCAAAAAAACTTTCAAAGTCTAATTTTTTACTAGTATGTAAAGGAAAATTTTGAAATATACTACATAATAATTCTAATCCTAAAGAATCTTCAATAATATATGAACAACTACTATCAGTATCCGATACTATTCTACCTATGTTTAATCTTGATTTTATTGTTTCAAGAACTTTAATATCATCTATATGTAAATTTATTCTAAATCTTAATTTTATATAACTACGATCTAAAGTAATTAAAAAATTACCTTCAGCATCAGCAAATCCAGAAAATCAATATAAAAATTCTGGAATTTTATTATGAAGCTGCCCTAAATTTACTGTTTCTGATGTTTTTGTCGCCTTCTGTGTATACACCGAAGGATAAGTAGAAAAACTATTTAATCTCATTTTATTTTTAATACCTGATACTTGAATAAATGAATATAAAGTTATGTCTGTACACAGACATAGAAAAATAATCTTTATATTATTAACATCAACTCTCGACGATGATTGGACTATATTATCATTTAAATTAATAAATGTCAAGTGTTTAGTCTCTGAAGATTTTTTTTTAACTTTCCTGCTGATTGTCTTATTATTTAAGAGTTTCCAGCAATTTACTTGATTTAGAGAGCACATTATGACTTATGCTCTATAGAATTAAATGCTTCTAATACGTTAGGGCTATAATGCATAGCTAATGTAACACCAGTTATGATTTGTATAACTAAACAAACAGCTAATAAAGACCCAAAATTTCATAAATAGCTAATGTTACTAGGTTCTGATGAATCGATAAGATATGCATTAACCAATCTTAATAAAGGATGACTTTTTAATATTCTCATTGGATTTTTATTAATAATATTATTTTTTTTTTTAGAGTTTGTTTTGGCTCTATTTGTGTATTTCATACAATTAAAAAAGGAATCTGCTTAGTGAATGTTAAGATAAAAACCCTTAAACCGTATCGATAAAAGTAAACAGTTGGCTGCTTGTAACTATATCACGGGGGGGGCTTCGCCTCGCCGCCATGTTCTATAGTTACTCCGTGTATACGTTAATATTTTTTTTTTGCTAAGTATAGTCCCATATCGAAAAATGCGTAGAAGGTTGTCAAAACTAAAAATCCAAAATAATAATATTCGGCGTAGCCCTAAAAAATGAAAAAACTAAGTATGAACAAAAATAAATTTACCATGAAAGAAAAAAAATAATAAGTACTTTATCTATCAAATGGACGATAAGATTTTAACATGTTTCCTATTTCGGCGTCGCCGAAAATAAACAATAAATATAAGTATACTAATCTCTACTACGTTTAGATGAACTAGAGTCTGTTATACTATAATCTCTCGTTCTTTTATTATCAGAAGATTGAGGAATATAATTATCCTCTGCTCTTGTACTTTTATATTGATTAAGCAAAGTCATATGTTCTGTAAGAGATTCTCTTTCATCTAATAATGCTTCTTTTTCTTTATTATAATTTTCAGAACTAGGTTTAAGTTCATTAAGCTCTTTATCTATTTCAGTTATACGACTATGTATACTTTCAGCTACCCCTTTATATTCAAATTTAGCATTATTACTTTCTGCATTACTAGAGTTATCTATATTACTAGAACTGCTACTTGACTTGTTATTATCTTCCACAATATACAAATTAGGAAATTCAGGATAAATATATTGGCATAAAAAATTTAAAACTATTCATAATAAATAAATTAAAATTAAAAAATGTTTATTATAAAAATAAATATCTTTTAATCTAAAATAGATAACGGCAAAGAGTTGAAAAAAACTAGATTCTAAAACTTTATTATTAGAATTAGAGTAAAAATTAGCTGCACCTAATAAAATAACTGTTAATGCAAATAATAATATTATATCAAAATTTAATAATGTTAAATAAGCAATTAATAAATATATAACAAAACCCATTAAAATATATAATGCATAACTAGTTACAATACCTGTACTTAAAGATGCTATATTTTTACTTAATTTGATTAAACCTATTTCTAACCCAAAAGGTCCTAATAGTTCCACACTTCCTTTATCTAGTACTTTAGTAGTTTGTCCTCCTAAATTTAGAACTAGATTAGTAATATATTTATTATAAAACATTTCTACTAAAAATCTTTGATTAAAGAAACCAAAAATATTATAACCTAATTTAGTAAATTTAAAATTAATTATGGATTCAGGTAAAAATTCTGAAAAAACAATAGCAAAAATACTAAATAAGATAGTAAAAACTAAAGGTAATAATTTAAATAACACAGGCACTGCAAATTCAGTGTCTAACATTATTTCATGAAGAGGATGTATATAAATACTATTATCTACAAAAAAACTTGAACCTAAACCAATAAAAATATCTTTAGTTACATAACCAAAAAAAATTGAAAATACAGCTAATACTACTAAAGGTAAACTTAAGAATAAATCACCTTCATGGGCATGTTTATAATAAGTCATAGATCCATTAGGATTAGTTAAAAAAGTTAAATATAAAACTTTAACTGAATATAAAGTAGTAAATATTGCACCTATTACTGCTATTACATAAACAGCTATACTACTAAAATAATACTGACCATACGCCGATTCTAATATAAAATCTTTACTATAAAATCCAGTCATAAAAGGGAAAGCTACCAGGCTAAGACTAGCTATTAATATAACAGAATATGTTAAAGGTAAAAATGATATTAATCCACCGTATTTTCTAAAATCTTGGTTATCAGCTACCGCATGAATTACTGCTCCAGCCCCTAAAAATAGTAGTCCTTTATAAAAAGCATGATTAACTAAATGAAATAAAGCTAGATTATATGAAGATAAACCTATAGCTATAACCATCATCCCTAATTGCTTGAATTCTTTACTTAAATTAAATGAAACTCTATTAATTCTATCTAATAATTTAATTTTTTCTTGGTAAACCAGGGTCCCCAAAATTTGGTTTTGAAGGACCTTTAGGTCCCTTATATTTAGGTTCTACAGTAGGTTTTGTGGGTCTGCCTGGACCTGGCTTATATGAACCCGGCATATTTTTTGCTCCACCATCTGGATTTAATCAAGGTCACTCTTTGGGGTCTAAATTTTTTTGCCCTTTCTCCATAAATAAAGGGGTTATAATAGAAAATATAACAATACAAATAATAATACTAAAAATTATAATCTCATCAATTATATTTATATTAGATAAGAATTTGTGAATTCACAAATCTAAAGTTTCAAATGTGAAACTAAGACAATGTAAATTTGCTTTACTTGCAGGATAAAAGGAGGCTAAACAATCTACACTGGCCATTTGATCTAAAGAATCACATTGCTAAAATTTTGGACCATTTCTTTACTAGTCTATTGAGCGTACGCTCTTAGCTGACACGCGGCTTTTGCTACGTGTCAATGTATTTTTCTCATCTATCTTTGAATTTAACTCATTCATTAAATTTAACCATATCTTTATTTTTATTAGATAATCTAACTAAATAAAATTCTTTTATTAAATTAACTCTTTTCATTTTATTTGTTTTCAGAGGATATTTATTAAAATAATTATCAATTAAATTAAATAATTCACCCTTTCTATATATAACATACTTAAATGCTTCTATTTTAGGACTACTAATATCTACTCTTCCCCCGTATATATGTATTAAGGGTTCTAATAAGTATTTATTTTTTTGAGATATACTAATAAAAACTTGCCCAGATGCTTCATTATAATAAATTGAACCATCACTATCAATAAACCCACTAAGTCATCCATTATTAAAAGTAAGGTTATTAGAATATTTTAATTCTATGTTAAATTTCACACAAAGTTTATTCATTTGTAATAAACGTGTAGGATTTCGAATTAATCCGTTGACATCTTTTATTAATGCTATTAAACCTGCTTTATTTCTTAGTTTATATTTAAAAGCAAGAGCATTTGAAATTTGTTTAACACTTCCTCCATACATATGTTGTACTAAATATAAAACTTTTTTATTTCTAGTATCCATGGTTATCTCACAACTATTGTATCCATTTTTCGATAATAAAAAGTAACCATCTCCATCTATTAACCCCGCTAATCATTCTTTGAAAGCAAGATCTTGGAGATCCTTAGTATTATTACTATTATCTAAATTATTTATAGTTGTGGACATTTTTCTACTAAGCATTAAGCAATATTTATGGTTTGTAGATTTTAATGACGATAGAACAGGGATTTTAATAGTTTGCGCCTGGAAGACATGTTTTTCTAGGATAGATAATTTTGATATTGAATTAATTAAACTTAATTCAATAAAGACTAATATCAAACGTATGGCCTCTGAGATTCCTACTAACTTACTGATAATAACAAATTTTCACCTTATTAACTCAGACAAAATATGCTGGAATAACCTTATAATGGTAGATGAATTAAAAAACTTGAAATTATAGTGATTACCTTTAAAATAATCACGAGCTTTGGTTATCTGCGAATTAGCTTTTCCTCGAAAGGGTCGCCTCTACGCATATAGTTTGATGCCTGAATATACTAGAATAAGAAATATATTCTCGAGCCAATTGACTCATAGTGGAATAAGCTATAACTTTTTTAATATCTTGTTGAAATAATCCAACAAGAGAACTAAATACAGTAGTAATAGCACCAAGTCATAAAGTTAATAATAAAACAAGTGAACTATATTCTATTAAAGGAGATGAACGAATTAACAGATATACACCTGCAGTTACCATAGTAGCTGCGTGTATTAATGCTGAAACAGGAGTAGGCAAATATGTTGATTTATGTTATATACTGCGGAGCGCAGACCCCGACACATACAAATACTACATAAATACTCAATAACTTACGTTATTGTTCGGACTATATCTTCGAATTTTTAATAAGATAAATTTAACGATTGATTAATTTAATTAAGGATTTAATTTTTTCTATACCTTCAGTGTTAAGATGTTCTTTATTTTTTACTAAAGTATAAACTTTCAACCATCTCAAATAAGATATATGTTTTTTAGTTTTTAATGGGAAATCATTAAGGTATTTTAATATAGTATTTAATTTACTGTGATTTACTACTGTATTATAGCCATTATAACTTTTTATGTGTGTTATGTAACCTTTTATTAATTCAGCTAAGTATTGACTAAATACCATCTCATTTTTTTGCGATATAATATATCTTACAGTAACAATATGTTTATTTGTCAATTTACTTAAATAAGCTGAACATGTAAAGCATCCTTCAGCATCAGTAAATCCTGATAATCAGCTATTATCTAAAGTAACTTTTTTATTACATTCTATAAAGGTAATATTAGTATTATATTTAAGATTAAAAGCTTCTAAAAATAATTTAAATTGAGCTATTTTAGCTTTAGTAATAAGATTACCATTAAATATATTTATTATTTTTATCAAATTATTTTTATCTCTAACTCTATATTGATGAGTTTTATTTACTTTACTTTGTACAGTAACGCTTCCAAAGGTTAATGTTTTCTTTATTAAAAACAATACCTGAGAATCAAAGCTAGATTGGGTTATTTTAAATACTAAGTAGCCTTTTTTATCTACACCAAAATGACCATCTCCTTCAGCAAATCCTATTAATCATCATTTAAATTTATAATTTAATTTAATCGTTTCACATGTAGTCTCTGAGGATCCCAATGTACTGTATTGGTTTCCTGCGGATTGTCCAAATCTAAGAATTTTTCCAATGGTTACAAAGTAACTGGTGGATCTTAATATTAACGGATGTCCCCGCATATAGTGAAATTTAAAGAGAGCCCTTTTTAACAAACCCTCCATAGCCATAGGTAATCATACGTGAAGACCAACTTGAGAACTTTTAGCCATAGCACCTATTAATAAACATATACCTATTATAGTAATCACATTTTCATTAAGATAAGGAGCTATTGAAAAAACTGAAGCATAATCTAAATTACCTATAGATCATAATATAGCAAACATACCTATAGTTAAAAAGCAATCACCTACTCTATTAGTTAAAAATGCAGATAAAGAACTTTGATTTGCTGCTATTCTAGTAAATCAAAAACTTACTAAAAGATATGAACAAACACCTACACCTTCTCATCCTACAAACATTAACAGATAATTATTCCCTGTAACTAATATAATCATCATAAAAGTAAATAAACTTAAATAACTAAAAAACCTTTGTATATGAGGATCATTACTCATATAGCTTATTGAGTATATATGTACTAAAGAACTTATAATCAAAACAGGTATTAACATAGACACTGTTAAGCTATCAAATTCAAAACCTCATATAATGTTAAATCATTCGCTATCAATTCATCTAAATAATTCAATTGAAACTGGTATATTATTAAATCCTACTTCAAAAAAAGCTAATATAGCTAAAATTGTGGTGATTATTACATTAAAACATGTAATAAACTGTGCACCGCTAACCCCAACTTTTCTACCAAAAAAGCCAGATACTATAGATCCTAACAAAGGTAAAATTATTATACTTAAATACATTATTTATATTCTATGGCAATACTTCCTCTTCGTTTTACCTCAATACTCTCATATTAAGACTGACTATATCTTAAGCTTATTATTAATACCCTATCTATTATATTAATAAAAAACCAACTCACATTTAGTCGATGAACTGCACACCATTATTCTTGATAATACTTGGCGCTTGGCTGCGGATCTTCTACATATGCAAATCGTTTTTACCATACAACGAGTCATTACCTGTTCCATTAATTATATTACTATATTAACTTGGTAGATTTGTTTTTAAGAGTTTCCCGCATTTTGAGAGTTTCGCCTTATATAAGACTAGACGAAGGTTCACTTCGCCTTTTATGATCAAAAGAAAACCCTCCTTTTAATTAAGATAATTTAATTCTTTTTATTCTTATAACTTTTTAATTCTATTATTGAATTAAATTACTTGATGAAATTAGAGGTAATAAATTAAAATATGAATAAGAATAATTTGATCTTAGATTTTTAACAGGAGAGTTAATTAATCTATAGAAAGCAACTAGAATACCCAAACCTATAGCAGATTCCGCACCTGCTACTGCTATTATGTAGATAGCATAAGTTTGACCAATTATGTCATCAATGTTAAGTGAACTTACCAATATTAAAAATGTTATAGCTAAAAGCATTATTTCTATAGAAATAAGCATTAATATAATATTTTTTCTATTTAATACGAAACCTAGGATTCCTATTAAAAAAAGTATTAGTGTAATATTCATTGTATATTTTTAAAATTAAATTATTGTATTTCTATAAATATTCTTTATATTTTACTATAAAGAGAAGAGTGTGCTAGATTCGAACTAACCATGAAATTATTAATTATTTCCATTTTACCCTACACTCTTAGATAATTTATTATGCTATATATTATCTATTGTATTAAATATATATAAACTAATCTATATTAATTTAAGATCACTTAACACAAAGCTAATATGAAAGGTTATTATTAAACTAAACAAGTATATAAGGCTAAAACTTATAAGATGTAATAATCGTACATACTGTTATATTATTCTATTAAAGTAACACTTTTAAATAATATTAGCAGATAATTTTAACTTATAGGATATTTATATTATTACTTTCTTACTACTTTATATTATCATTAAACAAAATCACGCTTATAAAAAAATCTAATGAAATTATAATATAAGATAAATTAAATTATTGTTTATATAATTTTTTGTCAATTAATAAACCCATTTTTCGGTGGTGAAACCGCCGCCCCGTCAAAATATTTAAAATCTAGTATACTAATACATTTTTACTTGCAAGGTTTTCAACTCAAGTATAAGCAGTCAATTGTTCTTTAACTTGCAAATCATGATGATAATCAATAGAGGAAGAAGCTACAGAAATTTCTACATCTTTACGAGGCGGCTTCGCCCTACTTAAAAAAAGCCTTTCCAAACTCAGTACCGTATCCTTGACCTCAAAATTCTTTTTTTAAACTTATACCTTAACTCGGGTCAACCTGTATTATCACATTTAAAATTATGTACTCCTCCCAATAAAATCACCTTCCGAGCCATCAGGGTTTCTTAAAAATATAAAAGAAATAAACATTATTTTTGGCGACGCCCTCCTTTAATAAGACCCTCCATTTTATTTGAAGTTTCATTTAAATTGACATCTGGTATTCCTCTACTTGAATTCAACATAGCCTCAGGCTGAGTACGAAGAGAGTAATAAGCATCAATATCAGAATAATCTGGTTTACGTAAAATTAATATATTTGTATGAATGATAGGTAGTTGTTTACTTTCAATTGCAGGAAGTGTAGTTTACTTTAAATTGCAGGAAGTGTAGTTAACACATCAATAAAGTCTTCATCGCTTTCACTTGATTCATTTTTAGATATAATGTCTTAATTATTAGGATTATGTTTAGGATTTAAATTATTACATTTAGATTGTTCTTCCTTGATCGAATGATTATCTGAATTAGATGATTCACTTGTAAATAACAAAGGAAAATTCATGAAAATATAAAGAAATCCTAACGTAATAATATTACTTAACAAATAATAAAAGTAACTTTCCCAAAGTTTACTTAAATACTTATCATCTTTATTTATCATAAAAATATGTAACATTTTTATATTATTAAAAATAAATACAAAATTTAAGAGTAAATTTGTATAATCCTAAGATAATAAACAATAAAGGAAGAATTAAAATTAAATAAATTAATCTAGCTTTTATATAATTTAGGGCTGCGCCAAAAATACTAAACATTACTTTTCTAAAGCTAAAAAGCAATATTTTGAATAAATCCCGGCAATTTTTCTGAGATTCAATAATAGCTATGGTGGCTTCGCCCAAATAATAAAAAAAAATTAAGATATTTAGACTATTTTTCCCGGCGTCGCCGAAAATAATCGCATAAAAATAAAGTTAAAATAACTAGTGCTAAATTAATCTGCGTAAGATATCATCTAAGATATCTATATACTTTACAATTAGGGCTGCGCCATAATTTAAATATACAATTACGGCTGCGCCATAATTGGACTATGTCTTTACCCTTAATGCCTAATATTCAAACCTAATAGGGCATGATACGTATAGTCTCTGGAAATTCTACTAGATATATAATAAATATATCCGTAGCTTTTCTGCAATTAGTTCTTAAATATAAAGAATTTTATTGCAATTAGTATCATAATATTCTTAAATTTTATAATTTAAGACGGCACCTTACTATAAATTAGGTTTAATAGAAAGCAAACAGGTGATGGTAAGTAATTGGTATAATTTTTATCCCCAGTAAATCTAATATTTATTGTATATCCCTAAAATTTATTTATAGATAACTCCTGAGGAAGAGTGAATTAGATTCGAACTAATATCTTAGGAACTAATTAAATTAAACTATCTATATTTTACCTATTAAACTAACACTCTTAGATTATATATAAAATGTCAGGTGCAGATGAAAGGATGTTTCCTTTGAGACGGAATTAAATAAACTGAATCATCCTACAAATCTTGTATCTCTAATTTGATGAAACGGTTTTTTTTACCATCTTATTGGTAGAATAGAGTCTGCTTATTTTCTGCTTCTTCCGTTGGTTCATAAAGAACCCTTTCATTTAAATAATTTTCGATACTCACGCCCTATTTCATATTTTTCTGATATTTCGAAATGCAGTCGCAGTTACTAGTTTCTATGATTTAAGTTGGTGATAAGGTACATTCCTTTGGCTGAATTAAGTACGAGTTTTCTTTTTATTTTTAAAGGAAAACTTATGTTGCAAATTATGAAATAAAATAAATTTTGAGTTATTATTTTAATACTTTTATTTTGGTGGCGGCGACTTCGTCGAAACCGCCGCCGCCGTAAAAAACAAGTATGTATAAGATTCGAACTTATATAATAGCAACCGTACTACTATGTTCTACCATTAAACTAACATACTTATATTAAGGTTAAATATAAAAAATAAAATTTTATCCTTAATTCTCTACTTTTAATATTATTATTTATAGGGCTGCGCCCAAAAATAAAATTATAAATATATGATCCCTTTATCTAAATAACCAAGATTTCTATCATAAAATCAGATATTAAGAATAACAAATGTAAAAATTAATTATATTATCTAAAATAATAATAGGTTAATAAAAATTTATTTTTACGATTAACTACAAAAATTAACCCATAAAGTTTATGTAAAAGAAAAATCAAAATTTGAATATCCGGAGAGTGTACATTCTAAAACCCTGCGGAGGAAAAATAAGACCAAATAGAGCGAAGAGGGAGCCAGCTGGTCTTTTCTCTCATACAGTAACAGTACTCTGTGGATATCCATATCCAAGGATGCATGTAAGGAATTAACAGAAGGGCCAAAAGACCGATCGCTTGAAGGTCGATCATCAGCCAAAATTGAACGAAGTTGAAAAGGCATGTTCGAGAGTCGATGAGCAGAAAGAGAGGAAGAGGTATCGTCTACTACTATTTCTACCATTGAATTTGGAACTGGAGTGATTTCATAGGACGTCCAATCCAATTTATTTTGAAAAAAAAAGAAGGATTCGAACCTTCAATAATAAAGTAAACGTTAAGTCTTCTATATCATCTATCCAACAATTTTTTTTTTATTTTTTGTCTTTAATAAATAAACTTACGATCTATAATTTAGAACGTTTACTTTGTATAAAAAAGTAAATTAAAGTGTTATTTATTAATAGATGTTTTTTAGTCTAAACTAAAGAAATAATAACTCTCAGGTTAAGCTGTATACATAAACTATATTACGCCAATACTTAAATAAAAAAGAAATCTGATTTTTTTATTTTATTTTTTAGTATTAGAGCTAACTTTGAGCTTAGATTACACCAAAAAAAAATATTTTGACCTTTTTTTAAGATATTTAATCAATTTTACGCTAAATAAGAGAATCCAATAAATACTAGCAAAATAAGAGAATCCAATAAATACTAGGAAAAGTCAGAGAATCCAATAAATACTAGGAAAAGTAAGAGAATCCAATAAATACTAGGAAAAGTAAAACAAAATAAAAAAAAATAACCTTCAAAGAAAATAGAGATGAAAGATTTTTCATCTTCATCCTTTTTTTAGGATTTTTCATTTTTATCCTTTTTTTAGGATTTTGCATATTCATCCTTTTTTTTGGTTTTATCATCTTCTTCATCCTTTTTTTTAGGTTTTTCAATTTTATCATTTTTTTTTCCTCTTCAATCATTTTTTTTTCCTCTTCAATAAGATTTAATTCATAAAAATTAGAGAAGTACTTATAAACTACAAAAGCTATAGTTCTAACAATAAGTTCTACATCTTTATTAGTAATGATGTATGAAGGAGCAATAATCATAAAATCAGCTCTAACACCATCAC
>JAOWAP010000191.1:0-23384 GCA_028565235.1 Hypoxylon lenormandii
GCCTTCCACCGCAGCCGGTCCCGGACGCGCAGGTCGGCGACGCGCCAGAGCCTCTCGTAAAGCTGATTATCTGGCCGTCGCTTGAGTCACCTGGGATATATGGACAGCTCTCGCCGTCTGCCTGCCGAGAGCCAATTTGGGGGTTCCCTCCAGCACCCGCGGCACACCTAAAAGAGGGCGTTTAGTAACTTGCTCAAACAGAAATTTGGAAGTGAGAAGGAAGCGGAACCCGCTGGAAGGTGGAGAATATAAGGGGCTTGGATGCTACATACGGTTGCACGGTTTGCCCGTCGTCCTGCTCCTTCGACAGGTCCTGATCTATTTCCGGGCACGCGTTGTCCTTATCCCAGTCCCCCTTCGTAGCGTAATCTATGAGGCAGTTCTTCTCCCCCACCTGGCCGTTCCAGATGACGGGCTTCCTCAGCGAAGGGTCGGGGAACCTTGTGGACGGATTGTTGAGGGCAAAGCGGCGGTGGAGGAGCTTGATCAGCTTCTTTACGTTCGCGGGGCTTTGCAGCTGGGTGCTCCAGGCCGATGGCAGAGACCGTAGGTAAGCCGCCAGCGCGGCCACCTGGGGAGCGGCTGTGTGGTCAGTCAGTATAGTGTCTCCTATAGCTAGGCAGGCGGGCAAAGAGATATCGGGAAATTACCGTACGAAGTCCCACTCCCCTTCCTCATCGCGTTACTATTCCCTTTCCCTGGATCGTCAGGAAGCCAGGCGTTGTCCGCTGGTCCAAATGTTGTCATCCAATCTGCATACTGGCTGGTGTCGGCCTCGTAGGTATCCACGTCGGTAGAGCCCACGACCATAAGGTTATCCAGCGTGCCGTGAGTGTCTCCAGGTTGCGCAAACAGGGCCGGGTATCTATTGATCGCCCGGCCCTCCGTCCGGGCATGGTTGTTAGACGAGGCAACCAAGACGGCTTGTACCTTGATGTCAAGTTGGTTCAGAATGAATCCTAGACTGGTTAGCGGTGTGTCACTCCAAGGGCGTCATATACATAATCCATACTTAAACTTTGGTAAAATAGTGTGGGCTTTGTTCCTGGTTTATAACTGAGGCTCATACTGATCGCCGCTTTGCCTTGGCGGGAATTACGTTTGATGTGGTCCAACACATCTGTCAGTTGCTGCAAGACTTTCTCCTGTACTTGTCCTTGGAAATTTGTTGGTGTAGTCGCGAGGTTCTGTGACGTTACGGCTACCAATGTGCATTTCTTGCATATGCCCAGCTTAGCCCCTAGAATTTTAGACGCAATGCCAGATCCATGTTCGTAGTCCGGATTTACTCCTGTGTTGGCGCCGAAATTTACGGATGCCGGTAGTGGTTCTATGGTGCCTTCACTATTTGTAAACTCCTAAAATCATCCGACATTAGCATGCAAACCCTCATGGCTCAAGAAAAGAGAGACGCCAACTGCATCTCAAGCCTTCAAGTAACTTACATCGTGATTAACCCAGATACCGTCCTCCGCAATCACGTAAACATATTGGCCAGCGCCAGCCGCTGAATCGTAATGGAATAGGAAAGGCTCGGCAGTGTTCGGATCTAATGATTGACTCTCGGCAGTCTGCCATATCTTGCCCTTGGGAAGAGAGACCTGCGAAGGGGGCCAATAGGCCGATCGCGATACAGAGTGGGCTCTTTTCTTGAGATCGTGGAGCATAATCGCACCTTCTTGCTGTATTGTGTCGTTCATAGCGGCTAATAAGTCTTCAGGATCACCCAGGGGTCCTCCGATATCAAATAAACTCTCATCGCTTTCATGGACCTCTTCATCAAGGTCGTCGTCATAGCCTACATTCCGGTTCCATTCTTCGTAGTAATAAGCGTAACCAACGTCCAACTGCAACCTTTGTCAGTACCTAACTTAAGGAGTGCCGTGAACGGATATACGTACGGATTTGGTCAGGTTATTCATAGTATCTTGATCCAAATAAGGCACCCAATAAAAGCTCGTGAAGTCAAATTCGGTGGACTTAATCTCGACATATTTTCCTTCATATGAGCCCAGGATACGAGGAATTTCACCCACGTTCTCGGGATCACTGGGATACACGATGGCGTTAGCGGGACAACCTTCGGGCGTGGGAATGAACTGGCGTCGCTGCAGCTCATCCCGAGCAGCTATAGCGTTATTCGTAGGGCAAGCATCACTTCTCGTGGTAGTGGCCGTTGCCGTATTACTCTCAGTTAGTGAACAACCTCGGACTACCTCACATGCGGAAGACGTTGATGTAGTCGTCTTAGTGCCCCCAGGACTAGCCGTTTCCGAGACAAAAGTAGTTGTTGAACAGACTGAGCCGGTCTGCGTCGTACAACTCGAGCTGGGATCTTCGGAGTAAGTAAGCTGATGATCCTGGCCAATACTAGGTGAGACAGGTTAGTGTTTCGATTCTGAGATTTGAAGGAGCAAGAGAAGCGGCTTACGTTATTCGGGGCCATGGTGGTAAGGTGCCTTGGATTGTCCATCCCGGGGGGAATTGGATTACCCCAGGCGGTGGAGGCCCTCTGCACCTTCGTTAGCAAGCCAGACAAGGAAATAGGAGCTCTTTAGCATCACTTACGGTGGGTAGATGCCAGGCGGGAAGATCCACAGCCATCCACCAACATGAAGCTCTCCCCTCGAGATACAAATCTGCAATCAGTCAAACTTGAGGTCCAAAAAACAGCGTTTCGAGCAGGATCAGACTTACCCAAAAGAACCAAATTCTGCAGGGCACCTTTGTACCTTGGCCTGTAGGCTCCGGCTTATCGACGTCTGTAGTAACGGGGATAATTTGCCCTCCTGGCCAAGTCGTCCAGACAGGTAGCGGCGTCGTTGTTGTCTGCTGTTATATAAGACGATGCCAAGTGAAGTAGATGAGATTAAAGAAAGTTGGTATTTATTGACAAAAAGGAAAGAACGGCTGAGAGACGTGATACATACATCTGTAGGAGTCGTCGTAGGTGGTGACGTGGTGGGAGGGCTGAAGACTGTTGTCAGCGTACAGTCTGCGGTGAAGACGCCTGCGGAAGGGCCTAGGAATGTAACAATCTTGGTTGCAGGGCAGGTGAAGGCGAAAGTCCACGACGTCGGGTCATTACAAAAGGTCGTGTAGGTCGTCTTGGGCGTATTGAAGGCTACGGTTGAATCTGGTGGGCAGGCAATAGTGATAGGACTAACCGTCCTCGGGAACGAAATTGTTGTCACCATAGGCCCGGACGCCGTTATGGTGGTAACGAAAGGGGTGTGATAAACCCCTGTTGCCGTATCACTATCATCAGCAGAGTTACCCCAGCCCGACCCCTCAGGGGGTCCTCTAGTGACAGCTGGCCACGGCGGAAGCGTCACTGTACGAGTAGTTGTACCACCATTACCATCAGGAAGTGGGATACCAATAGGCGGAATGTCAACGCTGGGTTCCAGGTGGATCGTATCACTAGTTTGGCCTTGACTTATATTGTAGTTAGAATATGGCAATCCACCTATCGTCACCGGTGGGATGTCGATAGTTATTGTGGTAGTAGTCGTGAAAAAGGTTGTGATAACCGGACCACCTTCATTCTTTGTTGTTCCCTTGTGGCCATATTCAAAAGATGTTGTGTAATCCCCTGCATCCACAACGGAGGAGGACGGCAGTGAGCTGGTGGGAAATACTAGGATACACGGCGGGGAGCAGGTGACAGACGGAGTGCTGAAAATCTCGGTACCGACGTATACTACGTCGAGTTCATCGTCGCCGGGTAGAGGTAGCCACACGCTGACCTCTGTGGTGAAACCACTGGAATAACTTAGCTGCTGAAAAACACGTTTAATAGAGATCCGGGATGGAGATACCTTTGTGATTCGTTCTGGTAGATCGCGCCGCCACTTATCACGGTCAATTATAACAAAACTTATAAGTAGGGGGACGTCATGAGGATCCTTACTTGATACCTGTACCAACCTCTACTGTTCCGATAGTAAAAATATTGAAGAGGACAACGTCGCTGCTACCCTTAACCTCGCAAACTCGCTCTTGGCAGTTGTATGTCTCGAGGCAGTCTTGGTAGTACTCTTGGAAGAAACTATATAAACCAACGCTGTGCAGGGTCACTCCTTTGGAATTTATTATACGTAGTCCCCAGGCTTGTTTGAAAATTAGCACGATTCGGCCTTTCTAAGGCGGACGAGGTCGCTACTTGGGAATTTGATCTAACTACTGACCTGCTTTGCAACCTTCGGTTGTGCAATGAGAAAAAGAAGGGTCACCTGGAAAGCTCTTCCCTATGTCGAACGGAGTAGGCGCAACAGGAACAGGTTGATAGTACGGCGTCTCAGTTTGAATGTGTCCAAGGTATACCTGTAGGTAGAAACATAGGTGAGCTTGATAGTAGGAGCAGGAAAAGAAATGGAAGGCGGCTGAAGATACATACGTCTTTGGCGCCGTAAACTTGGTATTGGTAGAGGACACCTTTGCGAGAGGGCGTTAGTTCTTAATGTGGTATGCGAAGAAAGGGGTATCTTACAATGCTCAGAACCTGTACCATAAAACCAAGAGGGACCTTCAGACTCGATAAGAGTACCCCTAGCGGCGTACAAGCTGATCTGATTAGCAACCTTGTCTGGGCTATCGTAGACACTCATGTCATTATCACTAAAATCGTCACATGTTAGTTAACTTGACAGTGTGTCGTGTCTAGCGTGAGGAAACCCACTGGTCTGCGAGCCAAATCCATATGTTCTCGAAGTAGCCTGAGGCCTGAGGCGTGACATGGAATAGGAGCGACGCGCATATGCAGTTATCGTTGTATCCAAACTTAGGACAGGTCTCGATATCCAAATCTGACCCTAGAGCACCACCGACTCGTACGTGAGAATCCCACATGGCCGCTATAGTGAGGGATGTGTCAGCTATCAAGGCAGACGAGCAGAAAGACAGAGATCGTGACGCTTACCTGACCCTTGGGTGACCTCGTGAACGTTCCACTCCAAGACGATAGCTCCAGCAGTGGCTCCTTGAACGGTAAACATCATTTCAACAATCTCCATTGTGCCTACATCTCCTCTGTTCCCTACCTGGACAACTACCCGTGGATTGTTGACGTCGTTAAAGTAGAAGCCGGCCCCTTGGATTTGCGACCATGCTGAGCCTTGTATCCTCGACCCCGTCGGGATAAACACAGTTCCTCCGACTCTATGTTTCGGAAAATACAAATTAGTAACCGTTCATGGTATTTATATGAGCAGAAAGGGTATGTGGCTTGATCATCCTGATCTAGGAGCGAGGGTGTCGTTATGAATGTAAAAAGAGTTTCGAGGAGCCCACCTGTAAATGCCAGCAGGGAAATAAGCAATCAGGCCAGCATCATTGGCCTCCTGTAGAAAGGAGTTGATCGCATCCGTATTGTCACCAGTCCCGTCGTTGAGGCAGCCATGCTCTGTTGCAATGCTAAATGAACCAGAACCGAGATCCTCGTACTGCGGCCGCGCTCGGTAGAACAGTTTGCCATCCTCGTCAAGCAAACGGGATCCTTTGGGGGGTGCATCAACCGCGCCGGCCATGTTCGTTCCCTCGGTGCCATTATAACGACGGCCGATTGACCAAAGATCAACATGACCTGTACCGGCGAGGATGGTGGCGCCGCCCTCGTCCTTTACGGTGGTACCAACGTTACTCATCTCGAGATTATCGATAACTATGTTGGGTGGTCCATTGATGCCGTCCTTTCTGGAATTGGTCAACACAGCGATGGGGCAATCGGAAATTTTAGAGTCTTATAATAAATCCCAAGTTAGTTCTTCGCGATTTCGTCTATAGTCTCCTGATTCGCAGCGTTACTTACCAATGATGGAGACAGAGCCGATTCCCTGGCCTGTATCGCCTCCCCTACCACTGATATTAAATGCGATGGCTCCACCTTGGACCTCAACCCGCTGCCAGTTGAAGCCCCAGTCCCAGACCATCTGGACGGCGGTAGCGCAGCCATTGAATTTGATGTTCATAGCAGTGTACTGCTGAGACCCTGTTGTGAAGTAGCGTTGTCAGCTTTTGCTGCTGATCTACGAGATGAGAAGGGCACCTACCAGCTCGCCAGCCAATATTTCCTCCGTTGAAGACGAGGTCCGACACGAAACCGCCGCTGCCGTTTTCCATGAAGATACCGACATGCGTGACGCTGTCGTCACCAGTTGGCTCGGGCATATTGAAAACGAGGTTCTGCAGCGAGCATGCCTGCGAAACCTGCCAGTGGATAGCAGTTGGCACGAGCGGCTGGTCATTGTCATCGGTGCTCGACGGCATCTCAGTCAAGTCAAAGATGAAATTGCGAATTTGGCGGAAGAACTGGTTTTGATTGATATACCAATTTGCTCCGTTTCCACCTGGAATATAGGGGTCGGTATCAAACAGCGCAATACCCTATATGAGAAGCTAAAGTCAGCATTTTAAGGGGTATGGGTCAGGGGCATCACAAGACCCTGAGATGACGCTTTCTTCGCTCCTAAATTTGCCAAAATAAAATATGAAGAATGCTTACCTGGAAATCAGAGCAGCCCTTGATTGTTGGGGGGTTTGTAGGGTCGCCAATAAACTGCGTGTAGTATAGCTGGATGACTGGACGGCAAATCTTGTATATGCCAGGAGGAAAATAGATGATGGCACCTTGCGAGAATGTGTTGCCGCACTCTAGGCCACAACGATTACCATCTTGAATTGCTGCATTGATCGCTTCAGTAGCATCGTTGGTGCCGGAATTATCAGCGTCATAATCCCGTACATTCCGGTAGAACTTGTACCCAGAACCAGCTAAAGGTTGCTACTCGAGCGCAAGGTTAGCGAAAATTCTAAACCATTTTATCACTAGTAATAATTGTCTTCTATCATTGCTTTCTTCCGGTGACTTGGCTTTCATCGTAATGTTCCTCTGTGCGAAAAGGAGAGAGAAGCTGCCGAGAAACAACTCACCTGGCCTCGCGGCGCAAGCTCTGGCAGCCAGTATCCAGTAGCCTGGGTGATACTACTATGTGTTGTTACGTTGAAGTGATTTCCACTGCTGTCGTAGACTGTGCGATTTCCTGGAGTGCTAGATGTGACGTTGGTGCCCGTGCTTGAGATGAAGCCCTCGAAGCTGCCAGATTCAAGCCAAACGGGGCCATTTTGCTTTCCTAACGGCTTGTCAGAAGATACAATGAAAGCAGAGACAACATCTTCCTAGTAGAGAACCAGTTAGCTTACCTTTGTCTGGTGCGGTCTTGAACCAATTATGCTGGTTGTCAACCATGTACGGAGCATTTGGCTACAATCGAAGGTTAGAAAACTTGGAATTCAGTTTCATCCATAGGTGATAACTTGTTACTTACCTGTGGGCTGGAGACATTGGAGAAACGATTCGGATCCGGATTTAACTCGTCCCACTGCGTCGCCGCCGCCGCCGCGACAAGCAAGCTTGCTACGGCAACAAGACTCCTTACCGCCATCATCGTGGATCAGTCTAAGAGAGGGAATTGCAGTTGCCGTAGTATCTGTGAATGGGTTACGGCTCTTACAATATAGAGCTGTAATGAGCCATGTTCCCTCAGTCCTTGGCCCCTATCGATGATACGAGGTAGGGATCGAAGCAAATCTCAGCAGGCATATAGAAAGTATATCATTCGAGGTCACATGGCAGATTAATGGCATGTCGCTCTCAACGTCTGAAGTGAGTAGCATTTCCCGAGATGAGGTATCTCATTTGCCAGGTATTCTTGTTCTAGAACACGATTTGAGGTTGTATTTTTGCCTGAGTTGCTTCCCCCATTCGGCTGATGAGCTCTCAGCTGAGTCTGCCTTGCCTGATCTGAGCCGCGCCTCTATTCCGCATACCTTAGAACCAACATTTCCAAGGACAAGGGTGGGAGGATACCAGAGAATCATACTCCGAAGCTTTCCGGGCCGTGGCCGAGCTGAAATTGAAATTTGCGGAAGCAACAGGCTGGGGTGATTAAAGGGGTTCGATCGGGATTCTAAGTGCACCCCAGGGTATCTTCAGCGCTCGAGACCCCTATACGAGGTGACATTCACTCTCGACATGGGAGCTTAACGTGTACTAGGGTAGTATCTGATCCTTCGCCGTTCGCACGTGGGAGGAAAAAAGCATTATTGAGGTTCTAGAATTTCACCTTTCGTTTGCTTTGCCATCTCGGTCGTGTTGGGTTGCACCGAAAACGCGAGGTAGCGGCAAGGAAGCGACTGAAGGTAGAGTGCCGCGTTCATGCACGTTATAGTCTAAGGTGAAGCATGCGCCATTTCATCTCATATATCAGTGCCTGCGCTTGCTCGTTGAGCTCCGGGAGTTATTGTTGAGCACCAAGATATCAAGCATTCTCTTGTACTTCATACGCTCGTCATACGAACTCGGCCATTAACCATGATCTTTTCAACTACCATCAGCCAAGTGCTGCTTCTGTTAGCTGCCTCAGCTACAGCTGCTAGCATCCCGGGAGTGAAGCGAAGTGCGAAAATCTGCTACAGCGAGACCACCGAGCTGCACTGCTACTCCGAGCCCGACGACGTCCCACAAGACGTCACGGAGGCAGATGTCAAGTTCGTAGCGGCATACTTGCGTTCCTACGGCAGACAAACCCGTGCCGGTCGCCGTGAGTTTCCATTTTCAATGATGGATTCCTCTCTTCAAGATTTGGCAGGCTAACACAACACACGCAGTGTTCACCATGAAAGCGGCCGATGCACCCGACTGCGGCGAATGGTCTCTATACTCGCGCGGCACCGTAGCGGCATATGCTAAGCACCTCGACAACACGGTTGACTCGTCGGTTCTTTTCGAGGATATCGCCACTACAATCGACGGTGGTGAGGCCACTGCCGTACATCAGGCGTCTATCGTCGACTGTCTGACCGAAGGAGGGTCCCTCGGCGTGCTGGTCAACACCACAAACGCGGCTTACAGCGCTGCAACGTACACCTCGGCTGGGTATACGCCCCAAGGTATCTTGATCAAGATTGTATCTTCCGCGTAGATGTGGTCAGATATGGGTAGGCGTGGGTAGATGGAGATGGTGGTAAGGGTTTGGGAATGCGGGGAGAGCTGAAGCTACGATATTATATAAGAAAATTCATTTCGATATGAGACTTATGTCCAGGTAATTGAAAATTTAAGAATATTTATCTTAGTACTTAGGTTATATCAGATAACCCGTATGTCTGGATTAGTGCATATTATTCCAGTACAGATATCGACGCCCCACCAAATCCTCGTTCCCCTTGGGAAGACTCCCTATGTACCTTGTACGGGGTACAACTGGCTCTTCACCTCTATGCTATCTATTGGTAGGATTGGTAGGTAGTATCAATTAGCCTAATCTCCTCCATATCATCGCTGAATCCAAGACATTTGATGTTAACTGAATTACTCGATTTGAAGTTGACGTTCAGAGAGTGTGACTACCTACCCCTATGGCCTACAACCTGGAATCGAGGCTTGTGAAAGCCGACTGCCCAAATTGCTTCCTTTTCTACGTGGTGGCCAAAGTCGGGCCCTCTGGTTGTTACTATCCTTTGGCCGTCGTCTCGCGCTCTGGCTGCGAAGGGCCCCGTCTTGTGGGCTCCTGTCTGGAAATCGTCAGCGTCCTTTCTGCTCCAGAAAACCGAATCGCCATTGATGCAGAAACGCGTCTAGCTTCCCAGTTCTATGAAAACGACAGCCGTCATGTCGGCCGTTTTTATCCACATGAGCCGCCTGTCCCTGGGCCTGGTATGTTTGACTTGCTTGGAACCGATACTCAACCCGAGACTGAGGAAGAGCTACCCAGGTCTTCTTTAGCAGAGTTTCCCTTTATTTCGTCGTGTCTACTTCTCGGAGCCGGCTACGAATCCGCTCGTTACTCTGCGTACCAGGTCGAATCACTGCCACTGGGAACATCATATCGGGATGACAGCATGAAATATGGCATGGCTGTATTTGACATCACTGATATACACGATGTCCGCTACGGGATTGTTGCCTTCAAAGTCAACCACATGGCGGAAGTCAGACTGAACTCCTGGGGCGATTGGGACCCCGTTGAGGATAGCCCGCCGGAAGGCGAGCCCGAAGTGGTAGTGGAAGAGAACAGACCGCGCGAACCTCTTTCTGCTGCTGGCTACATGGAAAAGTTCGGATATGTTGGTTATGATGAAGGCAATAGATTAGTTGACAAGCTAGAAAAGGCTCCGCTCGTGCGTGCGGAAGCCTTCGAGTGTTCGTCGACCCTGTACGGCTTGTTGATTGCGAACATGTTACTGACTCTTGAGTAGTTATTTGGCCACTCGATATCCATAATCAGCCCCAAGGCACGACAGGTAGTAATACCCAGTACAAGACGCTTAATGAACAAATTATCGTCGACCTCGTTGATAGCACCGTTGATGCAGACAGCTTCGACATGTCTATTTTCGACGAGTCGCGTAAACTTCCGGACTTTCAAGACATTCTCCTGAAGTGTCTCGTCGAGGCTCCAGACCGATTAGGCTCTACAACTGTCGCTAGACAGCTCCTTCGCTTGGCATGCGCTGGTCATAGGGACCTGAACTGGGTACTCTTCGAGCGACTGTCATTCGAAGCCATCGCCTCTGCTATCGAATCAACTGAGCTCAAGGAAGCACAATCCCTCGTTCTTTCCATCGATAATCTACAAGGCGACCCCACAACTCTCCTCCAGGCTTTATCTCGATTGAATAGTCTACACCAGATTTATTTCCTCCAGGGGCCGAAGAGAAACAGCGACCAGGACAGCATACAGTTATTCCTTCGCATATCCACTGATGCCGAGTATAGTCATCTGCTAAGATCAAAAGCTATGACTTTCACACATGCTTTTTCAGCACCCCTACGGGATGTATGCTGGTTTCCGGTAGCGGAATATCGTCTACCATTCGAAATATTTCCTGTTCAACAGATGTTTGTGCGGCACCAAATCGACGCCTCGAGCAACTCGAAATTTCGGTCTAGCTACTTCAATCTCGCAGATGCGCTTCTAAAGCCGGAGCGATTTGCTGCAGGATTTCTGTTATATCTCTGCTCGATACAGACCGACCAATGTCTCTTCAGTTTATCTCGCGCCCCTTCATCTCTAGGAAATCCGTCGAGGGGCGAGATAGGGCCCATCATTGCTGAGACTTTTCATCTTCCAGCTCAAACTCCCGCAATGGCAGATCATTTCACCGGGATCCATGACTTAGAGCCAGGGGGCTGGACGGTAATAGTCTCACACGACCGCCATCTAAATCGTGAGGTGGTCGAGGTAAACAGGCGCACCAAATGGGGATACCCGACGCAAGCGAGGTTCCTGCGTTACGCGTTCATACGGGCGCGTAGACGCATCTCGGCTGACGCCAAGCCTGAGGAAATCCAGGCGGAGGACGTCGAGGTCGGTGGTCTGGTGGACTTCTTACGTGCCACAGCGTCGCATGTTGATATCACCCTGATTGAGAAAGCACTGGACGATACGGCGCGCATAATTGCAGCCAACCAACCGGGTCTCGATCCCGGCATGCGCTGGCTGTCAGCATTGGAGGAAGGCGAGGCTCGCGTGATTCTGAATGGCCTTTTGGCGGACTGGGCGGCAGCAGGTATGGACCGAAAGCAGGTACCCTAGGCTATGGTGGAAGAGTCGCTTGGTACTGCAGGAACAGAATGAAGAACGTATATGTCACCTCACCTGCCTAATCCAGATATGTAGTCGATTAGGGGTCTAAATGGTCCACCCTAAAACGGCCCAGATTTATTGGACCTCCCTCTTGCTTGCTTGCCACGTGGGTTGGTTCGGCCCTGGGAAACACGTGGGAACAGACGACGAAAAAGTAAGCCAGACACTTCTTCCACCCTGGAGTGCGTCTAAGAATGATGCTTGGCGCGAGGCGTTCTTCACTTTCATCGGAAATGGCGGGTTGGCGGGGTTTAGTCGTCGTCTTTTTGGGTACTCGTCGGGATGTTTAGAATCCCGACGAGTAGCTAGAACATAAATTGAATCATGCACCGTCCATACGAGAGCTTGGCGCTGTTAGATTTTATATGTAGAAGCTGAGTAGCTGGTGTGTGCTGCGCCGCCAAGCGGATGTAACACCCGAATATGCACATATAGGATTAAGCAACAGTTGAGGTGGGGTAATTAATCTAATCAATCTATTCACATTCGGAAAGTTGCATTTAATTACGTAGCTGAAAGATCCTTTTTTCTTCGCTAGGGTCTCCCGCAAGGATTTTCCCCTTGTTATTCATCTCATCTATCAACCCAATCGAGATGCTAAACCCTTCGTGCATATTACCCCATAGTGGCCTAGACTGCTGCTGGGCTGAGGCGCATGCCATGATATCACACGTTGGTAAGCATGCGAATCTATATTCGTACAATAAAGCCGTCTTATGAGCCCTCCTACCGCCCTCCGAGAGTGCCATCCGGGCGGCACAGTTTATAATTCCAACAACGGGTGACCTACCGCACCACCAGGCATTATCGTGGGAGACAGTCTCTCGCGAAAAAATATAGGCGCACTCTTGGCACTCTCGGGCTGAGAAAGTCGGGAATGAATCTTTATTGGACCTCTACCATATATCACCCACCATTTATGTAGGACTTCATCCTTATATGGCAAGGTATTCACCGCTTCAAACCTTACGACGTGTAACGTTCTCGTCGTTAGCTTAGTTGAATCTTATGTCCTCCAGAGACCCTGACTAGTTTGGTAGCTTGAGGTTCTTCTCCACCTGAAGCTACTTGACATGCATGACTAGAGATTTCTAAGAAGATGGGCATATTTAGACAGGCGGACAGTAAAATGCCTTCTGTGACTTCAGCCACAAAGGTTCGGGTGAACTCAGAGCGGAGGATCCAAGCTTATGAGACCTAACGCAGGTGAGCTATTCAGCCTCGTACACTACTGCGCTAGGATATATACTTGTAATGAAAATTGCAACATAATCTAAACAGAAGTTGCAAATTGCGGCGTAAACAGAAGCTATCTCGACATCTAGACTTATCTATTACGAAAGTACATGACAAGAATGAATGCCAAGGTAGGACATCATATCTCACGTTAACATTAGGATCACATCTGGGCGTAACTCCCAGCTTTGCCTACTCAAACAAGGCCATGTAAAGATGTAAAGGCAAGTCTATATATTGTGCCACGGCCACTTCATCCCGATACACTTCTAGCCTTCAGTCGTCATCGCCTATCACCATGAAGTCCTTCCAGCTCTTATTTTCAGCGGCCCTTTTGGCCTCCGTTAGCAGCGCCACGCCCGTTGCTAACGAGTCTCCCGAGGCGCTCCTACCTCGCGAATCCGCGCAGCTAGAAGAGCGGCAGACAGCCAGCGGCTGCAACTACTTGTAAGCATCATAGTTAAATCTGTCGAGTTGCGCTATATACATTACCGTCCAGAAGGCTGACCGGAGTTCTCTCTCATAGTGCCGCACCGAGATGCTGCGTGCCCACGGTCTGCCAGTGTGCCAACGGTAAGCATAGTCTCTTCAGCAATTTACGGCATCAGGGCTAATCAAGGACATTCATCAACCCAGCCGCGATTTATCAGCTCAACCAGGACAACCTGAACCGTGGTCTCCATGGCTGTGACCCTCCATGGGGTTATATCGCCGCTCACAACTCCCAGTTTCCGGGCTACTGCTGCCGCGAGGCAGAGGATGGCAGTCTTATTGAAGGGATTGGGTTTTCGGAGGAGCCGTTCAGCTTGTGAAAACGTTTAAGTTGTGGGGGATCATCCTTTATTAAGGCATACCACACCCCTTAAGAGCGTTACGATGCAAGGTTATAGGGGTTTTAGCTATTATAATACATTTAAAGCCACTCTCGTGCCTATACGAGCTGTTGCAGTAACTAGGTGTTGTTTTAGCTTTTAATTGTGAAGCTTTTCGGATATATCTTATATTTGCGTTTACTGTAGACTATCTACACCAATTATCTCTATATGTTGATGTGTGTTATTCTTAAGAATAGTTGTGACACTGCTTAATAGATTTAAGGGCTAGGTTCTTTAATCTTCTTGACGTGGCGATTAGGTCGAACGTTGTATCTGAATCTTAATTAGTAATGAATTGATAAGTGGTGAGGCATTTATGGCCTATCGATGAATTGTTTACTCGCTTGGAGGTTGATGGGAAGATTGACGGAAGCCGTTGAAGCTTTGGCGTGTTACCTTGAGACACCAAATTTAAGCAAGAGCTCTATGATTAGAGTGAAGATATTTATTTTGAGGCTCAATCCTCCGTTTGCACTGAGAGAGGCGATGTAAAATCCCGGTTCTAAGCCTCTATTTCCTGATGCCCTCATACATCGGCTATATACCCGTATTCCGAAAGCCGCTTGTGTGGTATCAAAGATAAATATTCCGTAGTTTCAATACATTTTCCATTTCTTCCTACTCCTAAACACCACAAGTTCATGCAGAAAAAACAGCAACTCCCCTTTAAACGACTCTCTAACCCAACCTTTATTCGATGTGATTGCTTACCTAGTTAACGACAGTTGGAAGGAATTGGCAGGCAGTTCGCGACTCAAGTGGTGGTATTCTTAATCATTACCACTGTGAAAAATTAGCCGGCATCATGTCCGGGCCTGCTGTAGGCCCAAAGACAGAATCGATACTGGTGAAGTCAAATATGACGTTCTGCATCTGTGATAACATATGAGCCTTTGACACCAATTATTGTACGCAATACTAACCGAGCTATCGTATTCCCAGTCTCCATCCATCGTCATCATAGGATCGAAGTTGAACTGTGCGTCGTTCGCGATGGTATTCTCGTCAGGCCTCGGTCCAGCCTGCAGCTTGAGCAATTCGAAGCCTTCGCGAACGGACTCCATGCCAGCTCTAACAATACCGTCTGTGAGCTCCTCTCCTTTTAGCCCTTTCATTAACCCTTCGATCTGAGCTAGCAGTGCCGCTTCGATTAAGAAGCCTTTGACATTTGTTTCCCCAGCTCGAATTCGTCGGTGTAGCCAGCAAACAGAGTCACGGAATATATTAAGCAGATCAGTTCGGGGCGTAGGTGGGCCGAGACCATCGTCTTCTTGTAGTTGGTTCTGCAGCTCAAAGCCAATAGCCATTGCTGCCTGGGAGAGAATGGTTCGGGAAAAGCCTGACCCGCAATTGGCAAAGCCTGCCAAGTCGTCGAGATCGACGGACGTCGTACCTAGATCCTTTACTAAAGATTGTACAGGTCGAGGGCACGAGGCAGCCGATGGGAAAACGGTAGAGTAGAGTTTCGCCGACGTTTCAACAACCGTCTTCCTGGAAAATGCGTACGTAGGCTCATTCATAGCGGGCCGAAAGTAGGGTAGGTGCAGAGCCATAAAGTATCGACGGACGAGAAAGTCTCCATGTCGCCGTTGAAATGTCGTCGGCTGTCGCTCGGAGGACGTAAATCGCTGGAGGGTTTGCGAGAATACCTTGTATACGGCACTAAGATGACTATGGAGTCGAATGATATCGTCATATGTGTGTTGAATACTAATTTCGTTGAGTGTCCGCGCGATAGCTAGGCGCGCCGTAAAGCTCGCACGGAGAGCTAAGGCTATAGACATGTCGGTAAATTTATCTGGTGGGCTGGCCGTAATAGGAACCTCGTCGTCGGTCAATTGGTCGTCGTCACAATTGGCTGGAGCACAAGTATCAAAGTCTTGAAGAGAAATAAGGGGCGGACCCCCGGAATCGATACTAGTTTGTAACGCGAGTTCAAGAATCGTATTCCACACCCGACGGCGCATTTCCGAACGAAGCTGGGTCATCTTTGGTAGTTTCTTTGGGTCTCTGTGAAGACCCATGAAGATGGCCGTACGTATCAGCTGTCCCACGGACGTCCAGACCAAGTCGTGACCGACAGCCGCAGCTTCCTGTGCAATACACAGAAGTAGCATAGCCTGCAAGCCGGAGAGGTTCAACCTTGACTTTGGGTCTGGGGAAATGAGCCAACACTGCGCCTCGTAAACCCACTGGGTAGCCGACTTGCGCATAGAAAAGTATTCATCGTAAATGGTGCTACCAATTGCCATGACCAGCTGGAGTTGGATCAGGAAGGATAGATCGACGGAATCAGGCGACAACCAGAAACTTTCGTAATCCTTTTTGAACGATGGTACATGTATTATTCGAAATACAGACTCTGACGTCCGCAAATAGGCATTTATAAGTTTGTCCGCGATCTCTCGGGTTGGTATGTTGACGCCGAACTTGAAGCCCAGCTCCGGCAATCGCTGCGCCTTGACGGTCCGAGCTAGTACTTTGCATCTATTTACGAGCGCCATTGGCTCCGACTTCTTCTCTCGGTACTGTTGCTCAAATATTTGCAAGATGGATTGGAACTAATTAAGGGTGAGTAATATGTACAAGAAAGTTGACAAGGACACCAGAAAAAGACGAGAGCAGCGTACATTTTCAACTTGGTTCATCCAGTGACTCTGGCCCAAATACCTCGTCTTGGACATAACACTTTTGCTCATAGCATGTAAGCTGCCCGACAAATAGCTTGGATAAGTAGTGATCGACTCTGAACCACTTGCCGGGGCTCGAGTAGCAATACTAGGTCCTGACTGGTGTCCGGTAGATTCCTCTAAGCGGCGCTCGAGTTCTCTGATCCGTTCTAGCAGGGACCCCACATCAAAAGATGGCCCGTGATTCTGAGAGGAGGTGGAATCGACAGGTGTCGAGCCGGTAAGGGAATTGGTCGAGTGGTCTTCATGAGGCCCATCGCCATGATGCACATATGTTGTCCTATTTTCCACAGGGGATCTAGGCGGCTCATTATGACTAATGTGCGTTTGGGTGAGGCCGGGCGTAGCAGACGATAAGTCCGATTGTCGCGGAAGCGAAGGACTTTGGGGCTCAAATACGCAGGTCTTATGCTTAGACCTGACACAGGCACCGCAAGGGAGATTGCGGTCGCAACGTATCTTGGACTTCCTGCAGCTGACACAGGAGAGAGCCGGCCGACGGCGACGGCGGTCTGATTTCAAGTTTTGCAATCCGTCCATGGCGATTTTGAAACAACGTGAAGTAGTTGAGAGAAATCATAGGCTAAGATAAGACTGTGACGCGACGCTCCATCTAATCTAATCAATCTGATCACTCCGCAAGGGACCACCTGCACAAAGTGGAACCCTAGGAGCGCCTCTCGGCTCGGGCTTGGTGTAATCCCCGAATGACTAATACTAAACGTACCACTTTTCTTTCTACCAATTCAGATTAGACCGAGTCTTGGCAAAGATTTCCCGAGTTTCATTCTTGCTGAAGAGCCTGGAAAGAATTCTCGATACCTACTTGCAGACGTCTAATATTCATGCGTATTGCAATTAAAGGTGAATCCATTACCATAACATATGGGCAAGCCTCATTTAATTATTTTAGAGAAGTCTCCGATGTTTCACATTATACTCTACCAACCGATTCTAACTGCTTGTCTAGGTAACCTGTATGCCTCATATACTCGGCCTGACAAGTTAGATGGCATTAATTGAGAGTTATTAACTTGGAGATATACTGCTAAAAGGTCAAATCATAGTTTGGCAATTAGATAGGTAGTAACAACGTCTGCTAAATGCAACGGAATATCCGGGCCATCACATGTGATGGCGATGTCTTCATATAAACTCTTCAAAGGGGCCTCAACTTGCCTCATATTTTCTAGACTAGAGCATGATCTTGGTCATTTTTGCTTCTAGACTGCGAGGTGCCTATCGTTTTGATCTGGGGTCATGGCAGCATCATATTTGTTGGCTTCACACGATATGATATAGGTATAACTGCTAGTATTATCTAAAGAGAGAAGCGGACAAATAAGAAGCAGTCAGTTTGGTCTTTAAGTTGAAGGTTGGCAGCTCGGCTATGGAGCTATTTTCGTTTTCTAATACCTACCAGTCATACTCGAACGATATTATCTTGCTCCTATTCATGCATTAACTAGATACACTCACAAATTGCAATGACAAGCATTTCTCATCTTTCTAGACGAACATCCTAGACTTTATAGGTAGGTGTCATATTTTAACACGTAGTACAAGAGAATATAATCGTTTTAGGAACTTGGAAAGTGACACGGGCAAGAAACGCCGGCTGCTATAGCTACTATTCAGTGTAGAAATAGCTTATCCCTATGCTTGAACTTTTTATAAAATCTTACTATACAGCACTGGGCGATGTGGAAGATACTTAAATCATGTAAGCAGTAGCAAATAAAAGACCTCGTAAAGGAGAGGCTGATAAAAAGAAAAGGATGAACCCAGGTGCTTCATCCCGGAGAACAGTGTCCTAGGCATGAGGGGGAAAATACTCTATTATAGTGCATAGGGTGTAGAAGCTTGAGTTCTAAGTAATTAATGTGACCAAACTCGTACTAAGCTTACCTGGGTGCTTAGTACATACCTCCTAGGTAGGGAATTACCTCTGGCGACATGGGAGGCATGATTCTGATATGCTACTGTGGTAGACACTGTGGAGTTTAAAAGCACAAACTGGCTGTGAATTTTTGAACAACAACGTGAACCTGAACATCAACACAACATTACTAGTCTATGAGAAAACACAACAGAGCACACTGCAATCATCAAAAAAACATAGTTTCTCATATTTAACCTTACGACGATCTTTCGTTTCTCTTTTCAACAATTCTATCTTAGTTTTGAGTGCCTTTTACTTGGATATTCCTGCGCGGTCTCCGTCCTCTTTTCACACACCCGTTCTCTGGATTCCCCGCATTTATTCACAGCAATCGCACTGCTAGACACTGGACAGAATGCCTCCCAAAGCTGTGAACACGAACTTTACCAATCGTGATATGGAAATCCTCGCCTTAGCATGGCAGTGTTTTGAAGACATGCCGAGGGTAAGTTTAAAAGTATAGGAGTCTCAGATCTCGCTGACCCCGATTTCCCTGGTTGAGGTTCTATTCTATTCGTTCCCTGCTATTCCCTTTTATATGATCCCTATGACCTACACTAATCGCGTTTCTCAGATTAACTGGGATAAGCTGGCTGAGCTGGCCTCTTTAAAAAACGGGAAATCAGCACGCGATTCTTTCCTGCACATCAAGAAGAAGCTCGCTGCCACTGCAAATGCAGACGCTGGCGAAGAGGCCCACGCCAAGCAAGCCGCCGATGGTCAGCCCAAGCGCAAACCCAGCGGCCAGACGACTCCTAGCCCGAAGAAGATCAAGGCTATGCCCCGGCCTGCTCTAAGCATCGAGGACGATGATGAAGATATAAAACCTAAGCGCAGAGTCGCGGCTAAGCGTTTGGTGAAGGTGGAGAAAATGGACCCGGATGAGAAAGATGAGATCCTTTATGATGAAGTTTAATGGCTTTATTTCTCTCTCTCCTTTATTCTTACTACTCTTACTGTTCTTCTGAGACGGTCCGCCGACTATTAGGTATGACAACCTTTAGTTTAGCTACCTACCTCTACATATAGTAGTTCAGGGTATTACCTAGGTACGAACAGTGGTCGGAGGTTGTTACGAATGATGGTTATGATTAAGTAGGTACTTACAAAGGTATCAAGGTAGTTTCGCAGTTTTGCTTGGAGAGGCTTTAATATTATTGGCATTGCACACAATAGCTTCTCTAAAACCATTTCGCAATTATAGATATGAATGCCCAAGTCATCTCACACTTTATACCGCACATTTCGTCTCAGAATGCATAGCTATGACCTGTGACCAGCTGTTATACGGTAAGTCACACTGATGAACTGTTTCAGGTGCTGTGTAGGCTGATAGGGTACCTGAAAGCTTGCATCTTCAGACGCTGTTAGCGGGGTACGGGCGGGTACGGCGGGTACCGGGTAAGCTTAAAGCTTGCATGCACCTCCTCAGAGCCAGCCTCTTTCGTCATCAAGTAAAAGAGTTGTTTATTTACTGACCATACCGATGATGCCTTCAGATCCTTTAAGATTTATTGGTTTACATCAACTTACCTACATTTGTGCCTGGTGATATAGACGTGCTGTATCAAATGGACCTTTCTCTTCCCCGCCGTACCCACTTTGTTCCATGGGCCCTACAGACGGCAGCCGGCAGCCCTGGAAGCCTGGGCAGCATGGGCTAGCCATTATTTTATTCACAGTCGCTGACCAATTAAAAACTTGGTAATTCTGCCCTACTTCATCTTGCATATCGTCTGTATCTCCATAGCGCCAGTCTCCAGTTTCATGCATGGCGTAGAATCTCCAGTGTTGCATTTCTATTCCAGTCCTGTATCTACCGGTTTATACAACCCGACAACCTGCTCCCTTCGCCTTGTGGTACCCTAAATCGAATATATCCTTTCTGACGATAACTTCCATCTCTTAGGCACACCACAGGGATATGAACGACTTGCGAATGGAAGCTGAGCTTTCTCTCGCCTCGTACTCCTCTCGGCTTCTCGGCTGACCCTTTAAGAATCAGTTGCCGATTATCGGCTTCTCTTGCTCTTACTCTTGCTTAACTTTGTTTTCCTATTAAAGGAGGATCTAATATGCCGTCATCGCGACCCCCTTCAATCAACGCTGGCTCTCGGCCACACGATCATGCCCCGTTAACCCCAAGCGGCCTTCGCCAGAGCCGTACCGTCTCATCCTCCTCAGCCAGCGATGACACGGTAGGAGATGCTGCCGGACCCAGCACGCGACATGACCACTCGAACGACGAGACCAACGAGACCACCTCCCTCCTCCACCACGAACGCGTACACGAAGGCCCTTGCGATCATGGCACATTTTCTCCTCGCGTGTCCAGTCCTCCGCCTCATGCCGCTAGTCTCGATCCCGAGACAGGATCGACGGCCGACTCGGAAGGCTCTGTACCAGCTAGCGAGACGCAGCTGAAGAATTGGAGGAGAGCCTTTTCAAGCAGGGTAAAGAGCAAAAAGATGACGGATTCAAGCACCCTAGCACACCAACACGGCGTGAAGGATTCGTGGAAGATGTATCTGTCCTACTACATACCGTTCTTGATATGGATCAAGCAATACAGGTGGTCGTGGCTGAAGGGCGATTTTACGGCGGCCGTTACCATCGCGTCCATGTACCTTCCCATGGCGCTCTCCTACGCAGATAACCTGGCACATGTCCCCCCGATCAACGGCTTGTATGCCTTCGCGATCAACCCCTTCATATACGCGCTGCTGGGAAGCTGCCCGCTGATGGTGGTTGGCCCCGAGGCAGCCGGCTCTCTGCTTATTGGATCGATCGTCAAGAACAGCATTGACCTCGGACGTGGCGAAGACGACAATGCCGTCTTGCAAGCGAAAATAGCCGGCGTAGCCGTCGGAATAGCTGGCGCAACCGTCTTCCTCATGGGCGTCTTTCGACTGGGCTTTCTCGATAGCGTCTTAAGCCGACCCTTCCTGCGCGGCTTCATCTCCGCTATTGGCGTGGTCATCTTCATCGACCAGTTGATACCTGTCTTGGGATTGCACCACGCAGCAACATCCGTCCCGGGCGTTACACATGGCAGCACCGTGGAGAAGCTCGAGTTCGTGGTGACGCACTTTCGCGATAGACACGAGCTTACCGCTTGGATCGGTATCGGGGGATTTTTTGTCATTATGGTGCTTCGGTAAGTTCGGCTCTAGCGACGTTCAGAACACAGCTCATATTCGTTCCTAGAGAAATCAAGCGTCGATTACAACCCCGATACCCAGCAGTCGCATATTTCCCTGACCGACTTATTGTCGTCGTGCTCTCTGCCGTCTTTGCATGGTCTTTTGACTGGGAGAAACAGGGTGTAGCGGTACTAGGCAAGGTCGAAGCAGCATCCGGTCATATTTTCGCTTTCCGCAACCCCTTCCAGCTATCACATATGACCCATATTCGCGATGCCATGGGTACGTCTTTCTTGATTGGCATGCTGGGCTTCTTCGAATCTTCGGTTGCCGCCAAGAGTCTGGGAGGTGAGGAAATTGTTGAAGGGATGCAACTAAGTCCGAATCGGGAGCTTGTGGCTCTCGGAGCAGCCAACCTCTGCGGTGCTTGCTTCATGGCCATCCCGGCTTTCGGTGGCTACGGTAGAAGCAAAGTCAACAAGAGCACCGGCGGGAAGAGTCCCATGAGCTCCATTATGCTCAGTATAATCACCGTCATTTGCATACTCTTCCTCCTACCGTGGTTCTATTACCTTCCCGTAAGTTTATCCAGCAATTACTTACGCATGTGACTAGCCTAGGCATCTAGAGTCGCTATTTCGGGTGAATGGCGCTGACAGTAAAGCAGAAACCTGTTCTATCTGCCCTCATCATGGCAGTTGCTTGGTCCCTGATCGAAGAGGCGCCACATGACATATCCTTTTTCCTACGAATCAAGGGCTGGACTGAGCTTTCTCTTATGGCCGTCATTTTAGCCGTTACCGTTTTCTTCTCCCTCAACCTAGGCATTGCTATTGGCATAGGTTTATCGCTCCTGCAAGTCATCCGTCACTCAACTCGCCCTCGCATCCAAATTTTAGGGAGAATCCCCAACAGCGACCGCTTCGATAACGCCGAAGAACACCCGCAAGACCTCGAGTTTGTGGAAGGCTGCCTAATTGTAAAAATACCTGAGCCTCTCACCTTCGCAAACACGGGCGAATTGAAGAATAGATTGCGACGGCTAGAGTTATATGGCACAGGCAATGCCCACCCGGCTTTGCCCCGTCTGCGGTCGCAGGCAAGCAACAGAAATATCATCTTCGATATCCATGGCGTGACATCTATGGACGGATCCGGCACGCAAGTGCTCGTAGAAATCGTAAAGAGCTATCGCGACAGAGGCGTCAGAGTCTTCTTCAGCCGCCCGGTCAGCAGGCAAAATAAAGTGTGGGAGTTGATGGAGCGCAGTGGCATCGTCGAACTCGTTGGGGGTAAGAATCGCTTCGTCGACGACGTCAAGGACGCCTTACGCATGACGGAGATAGAGGACTTTGAAGGCGCCGGGGCTTGCGCTGTAGCTAGCGACGAGGTGTCGTGAGCGGAAGGGTGTTAGCTCGCTAACGATGTAACAGAAAGTTGGCACGATCCACGACATGCAACTGACCGTCGATTATCAGCGATGTCCCCCAGCGCTGTCTCGATTTACTTGCACACGGATTTTAGATTGGAAAAGTGTTTCTTCACACATGCATACATACAGCATAGCACGCGGCGTCAAGAGGCAAAAGTTGATAGAGACAGTAGCTAATCCCAGAATACAGTTCGGATTTCTATCTGCATCGTGAGGAGCAGTGCGGATAGATATTGAGCTAACTCCATTGTATTTGCCAGTTAAGCAGAACTCTAACGCAAGGAGTCAAGCCTCTAGCCCCAGAAAGCCATAGCTTGTTTTCCCAACGACTGCTGCCCGGCCGTATTAGCATGGCAGCCATCCTGCACCTCGTTTGTGTGGAGGATGAACGACCCGGGGTAGATGACGCCCTAGATCG
>JAOWAP010000198.1:0-23382 GCA_028565235.1 Hypoxylon lenormandii
GTGACGGTCAGCAGGCCGTCGAGGTTCTCGAAGGTGCGCGTGTTGCGCGGCGTGTCGATGAGGGCCGTCACCAGCGTCACGATCGTGGTCGACTGGATCGCCGGGCAGAAGTCGGGCTCGAGGAGGTCGAGAAGGAGCTAGAAGCGCAATCGATGTTAGCAGCCGAAGCAGGTGGATAAGGAGAACTCAAAAGAGGGAGGGGGGAGGGGCTGGGAGTCGCTTACATTCATGTACATCTCTCTAGAGAACAGAGCCTTGCTCGGCGGGTGTAGCAGCATGAGTCCCTGGAGCAGATCCAGTGCGCTGAGAATGAGCAGGTCGTTGGAGCCGTCGGCACCTCTAGCCACGAGTCTATCGAGGGTGCTGACAAGGCGCATGGCGACGTTCCACTCGAATCCCTCCTGCAGCTTGAAGAACTCGTAGAAGGCCGGATCATCAGTGATCTCGGGGATCATCTGCGGAGGTGGCGATTCTTCCTCGAGATTCAGTCCCGGATCCTTGATCATGGTGGATGCACGGCGATCTCGGCTCTGCGATCGCGACAGGCAGATGTTGGCCAGCAGACCCTCGACTTGGCGCAGACCCTTTCGGATCTTGGGGCCGTCGTAGGAAGACAGGTTGTCGAAGGCGAGAGACAGTAGGTTCTCCATTTCTTCTTAGGTAATGTCTGAATTCGAGAATGTTTTGTAATGGGGTATGGTACAGAACGAGATCTTTGCTGCGATACGACGGTGCAGCGGCCAGAAAGTAGGTGGTCAGTTCAAGAATGAAGGGGAAATGCAAATGTAAAAAGGACGCCGAGGTGAAATTTGGGCTATTATCGGACGCCGGTAGACTGTTAATACAAAAGGACGAAATGAAGAATTTGGGGGTATCACATTGGGGATCTCCTGATCTCTGGAAAAAAGAAAATCGAAAAAGAAAGAGAGAAAAGAATGAACGCGACGCGAGACCTGGACCGTATTTGGGTTTTTGGGTCTGTGATTCTTGATGCTATGGCTCGATATTGTTATGTTGGTGATGTTTTAGTGGAGAACTAGCTCGTTAACAGGGCAACGGCGGCTGCTACGGGATCCCCTAGGTTTGGGTTTGGGTTCGGTAAGGGTTCGGTAGCGTACCGTTGGGCTCAGTGGGCTCCAGCTAACAATCTGCATGTAACCCGGCCTACAGCCTTAATAACCCTTTTATAGCAACAATCAGCCAAGACAAGGACAGGATCTAATCATCTAATCTCGGTTCCCTGTCAAGCCTGGGTTAGGATCATAGAATCACATCTGATTGTCTTTATGCGGCATTTGATGCATTGATTTCCTTGTGCATGAAACAGAGGGTACGAAGTAGATACCTGCCCGTTACGAATTGGGAGATGGCAAACAATGCGGGGTATAGAGGGAGATTCTAGGTACAGATTCCTACAGAGAATGGCGTATTGCACCTAGACCTACTAGACCTACCAACCCTACACCTACGTTTCCCTTTGTGACGTTAATTATTACCCTTGCATCCCTTATCCCACAAACATGTGAATACGGACACAGAAGCTTCAACATCGAACGACCATCGTGCCCTTCGTCCTGATTGCCTACTGACAAAAGTGGATAATTCTCAACATATTGTTTATATTCGTAAGAAGTTATTAGATATTCTTTAAATACCTGTCACTCCTCGGCGTCAGCCCTTCATAGAGATCATCCGGTCTGGTCGAAAGTAGAGGTTCTCGTTAACTACCTCGGCCGCGCAATCTCCATCTCTCAACTGCGCTGCGCCTCAACTCAGCTTATGGCGGTCGTCGGTGTCTTGAATAATCATTGCATATTGTCTGCATTCCTATGGTAACACTACATAATATAAGTAGACATCAGCCACTGCAAGCAAAGACAGAGTATTTAAACAGTGCTATCCTGTCAGCTTGCCACTAGCGACGCGACTAAAGACTACCAGCAACTTGCGACTTGCGACCTTGCAACTCGTGCAGCCTTTCGCTTCCCCACCACACCCGGCACCACCTTACCGGGTAACTTAGCGGACAATTTGCACGGGTACCTCGATTACGACGTGGATATTTGGGTCTCTAAGTTTCCGCCTGCATCTGCGTCTGCACCTACGTCTGCACCTCCGCAGAACTAGGCAACCATAAATTCCAACAGCCTCTTACCGGCTCTTCTTCGCGTCGGGAAACTTCCCCTAGGTATTTTTTCGAAACCCCCTCTCCTTCTTTGGAGGAGAACCGTTGCGGCATCATGGTTCCCAATGCAAGCACCAGCTCCGTATCTTTGCAATCCCCGAACGCCATCCCCCCAAGGACTTCTTCCACAGGTTACACAGCTCCCTTTCCTCCCGCTAAATCTGTCCTGCGGCCTGTTGCAGAGTCGGACTGGTTGGGCCAGAACCACCGACACCGAAGAAGTTCATCCACTACTGCCATCCCCTTAACAGGCATGCACGCTACCGGCCCCCAGGACCCTACGCGCTATGAGACGGAAGATTTGAACTTCACCTCGAGAAAAACGTGGACTGAGGAGAAGGAAAAAGTACTGATGGGCCCCTTCGAATACCTGTTTGCCCACCCCGGCAAAGATTTCCGTAGGCTCATGGTGAATTCTTTCAATGCATTGTTAGAAGTGCCCCAGGAAAGTCTCGATATTATCACCGAAGTCGTCGGAATGCTGCATACCGCGTCGTTACTTGTCGATGACGTTGAGGATAACTCGGTCCTTCGAAGAGGCCTCCCTGTAACTCATAGCATTTTCGGCACCGCCCAAACCATAAACTCGGCCAATTACGTCTACTTCTGCGCTTTGCAGGAATTGCAAAAGCTGAAGAACCCCAAGGCCGTCAGCGTTTACACGGAGGAGCTGCTCAACCTCCATCGCGGCCAGGGTATGGATCTCTTCTGGCGCGACACCCTAACTTGTCCCACTGAAGAGGAGTACCTCGAGATGGTTGGCAACAAGACGGGCGGGCTCTTCCGTCTTGCTATCAAGCTCATGCAAGCCGAATCAGGGGCCCTCATCGACTGCGTGCCCCTGGTCAACTTGCTGGGCATCATCTTCCAAATCCAGGACGACTACCGAAACCTGTCGAGTCCCGAGTACGGCCAGAACAAAGGCTTTTGCGAAGACTTGACCGAAGGCAAATTCTCCTTTCTCATCATTCACAGCATACGCTCAAACCCCTCGAACCTGCAGCTCTTGAATATCCTCAAGCAGAAGACTACAGATGACGAGGTCAAGCGATATGCCGTGAAGTACATGGAGAGTACCGGAAGCTTCGAGTACACGAAGAAGGTTATCGCAGTCTTAACCGAGAGAGCGAGGAAAATGGCACACGAGATTGACGATGGCAAAGGCAAGAGCACCGGTATTCATAAAATCTTGGACAGGTTGGTGGTGTAAAAGCGAGGCTACCTAGAAACGTCAGCGACAAGTTAGAGAGCGAATTGCTTTGAGGGTTTTGGTAAGGAGAGCACATAGCGGTGGCAAATTTCCATTCTGTACCGTTGGAGTAAAAGCTTATAAGCGCGAGAGCAAATTAATGAGACTTAGGATACCCTTCCCATATTTCAATTATAAGAAATATGAGAGAATTCTTACAAAGTTGTAATTTCAACCCCCGAGAGTTAGATTACTCAAAACATGATTGCATCTCTCTTTATAAATTATGCACCTAGGAGGCAGATTTCTTTTAGCCAATTAAATCCCCCTGAACCTAAAAGCCCTCTTAACTGCGATATCTCGAAAGAGTTGGCGCCTCTCAGGATTCCAGGTTGCAGGGACGCTGAAGAGGAAGTTTATTGAGACACTCTCCCAACTCTTACGCCAAGACCGACTCAACTCTGTATTAAGACAGTCCTTGATGTATTCGTACAGTTGTGAGAGGAAGTGTTCGTAGAGAGTATCTACCGATGGCAAGGTTGAATCGGTCGAACTACCATTGCGAGTTTGTTTCTCATGTTTCGATACGAACTCCTACTTAAACCAATATACGGATACTAACCTAGATCTTTCATAGATTTCAATATGGAATTGCTACTGAAACCCTATGCTATGGGGTCATGGTTGATATTACCCTTGTTATAAACCAGCTGAGTGGGCACTTTGTCTGCGATTGTTTTATCATCCCAATCATTGAATATTCTTACTTTGGGATCAGGGTTGGCATATGCCACGCCAGTACCTACTCATAGTACAGCATCGAAATGTTTGCTAGCGACGCCACTATCACAGTTTACAGCGAGGAAACGCGTTCAAACATGTCCCCGGCGCGAAACACATTTCGTTTCCCCCAACTTCTCTATTTCCTTTTCTCTCACCTCTAAATCGCTCCTCGCTATTACTTCTAAATGAACTTGATGTCTGCGCATCTTGTCATTCATTAGTTCTATCAATTGTACCAACACCCCCTAAGTACTGGTAGAGTTGCCCTGAATGAGGTATTCACCAGGCGCCTTAGCTGGCATTGCCGTAGGCTGCGCCTTCGCAGGTGCAGCTATCGTTTCTGTCATATTCTTCTTTTTCTATCAGAAATCTACCTCCCGACGTCAGCCCATCGATCACAGTCAATCTATCGACCGCCGCCAGCCAAGTCCAGAGTCATTCGATTATCAATTCACACCTCGTTCTAAAATTATTCTTGACCAGCTGCCACAAGCTGGAAGCGCCGTCCATTCAAAACTCAAAGAGGCATTTTCTCTGTTAGAAATAAGAATCGGGAACTTGGTCTACAACTACATTCATGAGCGGCCTATTGCAGCGGAGGCTGTAGATACGGACAAACTACGCGGCGTGCTGGGGAACGTAGCTGATGACTGGTCCAGCCTTCAGTGGTCAACTCACCTATGCGGAACCACCAACCGAGCCGCCATACTCAAATCCTACATCGCGAGGGTCCTTTGCGCTAGGATCGACCCGAAAGGTGATCCCGAGAAGACACTTCTTCCCATCGATGTCCTTCGTCTATATCAAGCAACCTTCCCAGAAAATACCAACAGCCGTAAGTGACTGGAAGATATGCCAAATGGAATACAACTAACATTAGCAAGGCACGCAACAGCTAGTGGATTATTGGCGCATAATTTCTGCAGCCCTGCTCAAGCAACAATATCCATTGACCAACCTGGGAGAAAGCGACCCACGTTTCGATAATATCAACAAAGCATGTGTGGAACTCCGTGACTCTTTGCGACCTTTTTTGAATGAAAGAGCCGAAGAGCAAATTTCTCAATCTTTAAGGGAAATAGTGGAAAACTTTGCCAAGGAAGGATACAGACATTTCTTCCAGACAAACCTTACTCAGATAGTATGGCCCCCTCACTCATCTGTCCAGGTAGTTCTCTTTCCTAAGTTGGTGTCGGATTTCTTTACCGGAACTGGGCCTAGAAATAACGAGTCTGTCAAGGTAACAATCAAGGACGCATCTCTTGAACCTCTTTACGACTCAAACAATGAGCCTCTTAAAGATTGACTAATAGGTAGTATATCAGATAGATGGATAGCTAGCAACCCTATTTTATTCTTCCTGTTGGGAAAATAGAAGCGTATCTCAAGTCAGATTTTCATCCATTAATAGTTTAATGTTTAATTCTAATGAACATATATCTCTTGTCATGATGTAAATAGATGATACACTTAATGTTGAGAAACTACAATTTAGTTCGCATAGTCGTGCTTCAACCGCGACAAAGCATTGTGCGCGGGCTGTATCGTAACTTGTTAGTTGATCTTTATGATATACAATCAAAGATGTTTAAAACAAACAGCCATTGTTCTCAATGTGTATAAAATCAGAATGACGTCTTGCAAATTTCCCCTCAAAATATTTTCGACGCAGTGCTCACTCGACATTTATTGAAAATCATTGAAATACAGCTAAAAGGGGGCTGAATAGCAAGAGCAAGCTCACTTTCAACGTTTGAATTAACAAAGACAGAACTCTAGCAGCAATGGAGTATTCTTCTGACGAGCTCTTCGAACTTCCCGAGGCGAGCTTTCAGGCTTATATCGATAGTGTAGATACGGCAGAACTACATTCCCTCGGTGCCGCATGTATTCTGGCCAATGACAATCCAGAGAAGCTAGACCAGCTCATTCTGGAAGACGCTCGCCGGCATAAGAAACACGTCGAGGATGGTCTGTTGGTGAGACCTCTGGGTCCGTACAAGCCTCTCTTGGGATTTGCCATCTGCAGAAACCAGCCTACCCTTATCATTGAGCACTGCATTGAACTCTACGCCGAGGTATATCCGGAGTACATCGAGTACAGTCACAGGTCACCATTGATTGACCAGGTGATTGGTAGCGATAGATTTCAGGTTCTCGAAGTCCTCATTAACAAGGGCCTTGCACCTTCGATTGCCGTTAACGGGGATACTTACATGTCCAAAGCCATTGCACACAGATCCGTCGAGACGATCCATTGGCTGATACAGAACGGACAGGACTTTACAAGCTTTCTGTATCCGCTCGATCGTAGGGATATGCTTCGATCGGGAACGCCGCTATACGACTACCTCAAAGAATGCCATGCAGATACCCTTAATGGGTATGTGCCCAGGGATGAGCGCGAGTAAGCTATAATGCCATTTTAGCTTGTGGTTATACTCACGTAGATATTTAATCTCCCAAGTTAGGTGTGTATATGCATCTTAAGAGGTAGGTGTCTGGCACAGCCAACCAACTAAAGGTAGCTTGTTTAATGTTGGATAGTAAATGAGTATACCTACCCCTTTTACCATATTTGACTTTGTGATAATGCTTGTTAGAAGTGTTGACGATATTGAGGCGTTGATCTGATAAAATGATTTGAACACAGACGTTTGCATGATCGGAGCAAAGGTGAGTATCAATCCCAGGACGTATAAATCGTCCAAACGTGTATGCGTCTACTTCAAAACAGACCCATATGATGACTGGTGGTTTGAACTGTGACTACATACCTTATCAAAAAAAGGAGCAGCATACGTACGAAGGCCATGACCATTCCATTGCAAACTACAATACAGCTAATAATAAGAACGTGAGACAGAATTAGCTCGTGCCTATTCACATAAACATAAAAATATGATCTTCCAGTACCGTACGCAACTATTTCTAATAGTATTGATAGGAATGGTTTTCATATCGAAAAAGCAGCTAATCACCACCCTTAATCTGACTCAGAGGCTCTCATAACAAGTGTACTCCCCTTGATAGCCAAAGCCTAGGGTGCTTTATAAATACTACTTAAAGCCAGGCTGTGTCCGTGTTCGTTTAGAGGCACCAAAGCAACCCTCTTCAATTTTTCTACTCCGATACCGACTGATACCGACTGATACCGACGAAATGACTGATACCGACACACAAAGAGATGGCAACTACGGCACGTTTCTGGAAAAGAAAAGTAAATCATTCTAAAATTTACCCCTGTTAAATACTCTGGCACCAGCTAACTTCGCAATTCTAAGCCCTCTCCCTCCATCATCACATCGATTGCGCGGGACTCAAAACGATCTACAACATCCTGCATCAGATCGAGAGGATGTATGGCCTTCCCCGCCTCCACTGGCCAATGTGCGCAAGCAGCTCGCACGCTCTCTTCCTCATCGAGTATAGAGGTGTTCCGCAAGTTGAATGTCGCTTATCCGGAGCCGCTTATGAGCTGTACTTTGGAAAGATAGAGCGGGGCGGTCGGTGTACTATTGCGGTCCGGGCTATCTGACGGTCCTTGCTGGACTGAAGACCGAACTTTGGCGCAGGGACCCCCCCTCCCCCCCGGAGGGCCGCCGGAGGCATAGTCAGGTCTTACATATAAATAAAACAAAGGCATATCTGGATTCCCACCCCTAATATAAATCGCAACACGATTTTCAACAGTATCAATCGAAAAGCCTTTAGCAGCCTGAGGCACGAAGCTTTGCTATAGGCAGTGAGACACAAGGTGTAGAAGTACTAACGCTAAAAACTGTCAATCAATCGATCAATCAAGCGATATATACATGAAAATAAACTCATGTAGTTTCTCACGACATTTCATGATTAGGAGAGCCCCTTAATCTCCTCATAAATTCCTCAAGTGCCCTCTTCGTTCTTTTGGTTTTGTCTGGCTCTGACCCTTCATTCCATTCCAGCTGGTCACCCAGGAGGGATAACTCATCCCAGATCTGGACGAACTTGTTTTTAGCTATCCTGGAGAATGCTATTTTCATCATACCCATATTCCTAAGCGAGTCGATTTCATTTGGAAGCCCGCCGGCTAAGGGTCGAGAGGATTCGATTGGTATCTTCTCCGTACCAATAAGTCGATCGCAGTAAAGGAGCACGCCAGCGAGACCCGCAGCATGAGCTGTTGAAACAGAGCTTCCAAATGAACGTGGTTGAGGGTGATCCCACAACTGAGTCTCCGTTACGGTGTAAGGAATCTCACCTGGCAAAAAAAAGTCACTATTGGTCTCTGACACCCAAGATAGCCTTGCCCCTTCTCCTGTGCACGCCCCGATTTTTATGCAACTATCAAATCTCCCAGGATACGTCTTGTCCACTACCGTAGGTCCCTCGTCAATGGATGAGCAAAACATAATGATTCTTTTCGAAGCTGCGTTCTGAAGTGCATTCTCCAAACTTGTTATTGATTTTGGCCAGTCTATAGACCAACTCATGGATATAATATCAACTTGCTGATTTACCGCCCAGTTGATTGCCTAATGAGCCACAGTTAGCTTCTCGGCAGCCCTTTAAGTGGGGGGGGGGAGGGGTCGCCATTCTCACATCCGCAGCTGATTCAGGGGTAAATGATCGTCGGCCGTCTTGCGCGGGAATAACTTCAAGCTGCGCAATATACAGCTTTACAACAGGACATACTTTGCAGATTAGTTGAGCCATAAGCGTACCATGAGGTCCAGAAGGCACGAAGTAGGATCCTCGCCGGCCAGAGTACTCGCTCAGCCGGTAGAAAGAGTCACCATCCTGAATCCTGTCGGCAAAGTCACGGAGCGTTATGTCGATGCCATCGTCAATGATGGCAATTTTTATCGGATCTATCGTCGAGCTTGGCTGCACCTGTTTAAGAAATTCGGCGAAGTCATCCATCGCTTTCATCCATTTCGATTCCCCACTTAAAAATACCATATTATGTCAGTATTTAATTTTGACGAAAGCAAAGATTACTCACGTTTCCTTTCGTGCAGCTCGTTCTGTGAAAACTGAATTATAGTTTGGGTCAGGCTTGTGAATCTCCCATGAGATCTTAACGTCTGGTCTTCGCTTCTTCAGCGATTCTTCGAAATTTTCCATGTATTTTCTTATCCGCTTCTGGTTTTCCAGGCCCTAGGGGGGTATAAGACTTATTCTGTTGCTCATGTTTTGATAACTTGAGGTTAAGTTAGACTTGCCTTTTGGACGAAAATCTTCACTGATTTCAGCTAAACTTGCACTTTAGTATATTAACTGGTATAACAAAGAACCAAGGCTGAACTTACAAACGGTAGCTTGGCTAAGCCATGGTCGCTGGACCAGCCCACTAAGACAGCATTATTGCCAGACGAATATAGTGTCACATCCTTAACCCTCGTAGCTGAGTTTAATATGACGTCGCAGCATAGGTCGACCTTATACCAGTTCCACGTCCGCACATCGAGTGTGCTAATACACCTTTCAATCGCTTCATCAGAATGGGATGGCTCAACATCGTCGATTACAACCACCTCCAAAACCTTTTTTACGTGGCGGCTCCTAAGCCACTCGAATATGGAGCACATATACTGCAGACCTTTTCCTTGTTCCCTAGATCTTATTAGTCGGCATTCCTGGCGTCGCTATTGGAGAATACTCACCCGTTAATTATTACATCATGGTTGGTGCTCTTATCGTAACTCGTCTTCGGGTGGCTCAACTCCTCACTTTCGACCATTAGTCGAGGAAGAACGACATACTTGAGTACTCCTTCGAACCGCAAGACCTTACTAAGACCATCGAAGAAATCTTGATTGATGGTCGAGTTAGGAAGGCCAGAGAGATCAAATTCGATCAGTCGCGCTGTCATATCCAATGCGGCCATGTGTCAGCTGTTGTTTCCTCGAGTAGGAGTTGGTTAAACCTTACTATCTCCAACCTTGTAGAGCGCTTGCATCGCATCTCGGCGATCAAAGTGTTCGACAATATACTCTCGCATGTAGCATAAGATTGGGTCATTATCAATCATGTTTTGGCGGTTGGCCTCTTGTGTCAGGGCGTTGTTCCTAGTCTTTCGTCCCGTTTCTTTCTGCTTTTCCAGCAACTCAAATAGCCTTGCCTGAAAGGGGGTGTTATCGAAATTGTCTTTAACGTCAACTAATACCCGTGGGTTCGCATCAATCGCCATTCGAACAATTTGTATCCGATTAAAAGGTACAGCACCCTCAGGTAGCGACGGGCCTTCCCTAAGTGTTTGTATTGACTTCGCAGTGTCGTTCCCCTCCAACATTCTGGTTCGTCTGTAGGTATTGATATGGTTTATACCTAGGTGTTCGTCTCTGGCGGCGTCCTGATGTTCACCGGGTAGTATTTTAGACTCTTCGGGCACACCATCGAGCGAGGTTGAATTACTATCGCTATTGATTCCTTCTGTCACAGCAAAGTGGAGCGGCGTCATTCCGCGCGAATCATCCGTATCGTCTTTAGACTGAGCTGCAAAAGCGCGGCGTATGTCAGCAGCGGTAGGAACATGTCCAGTGACGCTGGTACGTCTACCGTCAGCCCGCCGGGGACTGTTTGATACCATCAAGAGTCTGTTTACGATAGTCTCGGAGAACGGGCTTTCGAAGATGATAGCCAGGTGTGCGGCGTTCTTCCCGTTGGCGCCTGGCTCGGTTAGAAGCTGGTAGTCATCAGCGGCATGACTTAACACAAGCTCAACAAACCCATCGTTTCTCTTTCGAAAAGCTCTTTGTAGTGGCGTTTCTCCAAAGCATTTAAATTTGAGGAGCCAGCCTTGTGTTTTAATTATCCATTCAGCAAGCCTTGTGTAAGGGTTCAGATGTCCCGAGTGATCGGCAATTCGGTGAAGTACTTCCTCTTGTGACTCATTGTGCTGCATGTGTTGTTGACAAAAATGAGTTTTAAACTTCTTTTGGAAGTTCAGCCAGTCTTGTTCTTCGTCAAGACGCGCCTGCGTTGCATCGTCCAGTACTTCTTGGACTGTGGCTCTGTTTTCAACGAACGGCGCAGGGGCTTTCCGGCCCATCCTGTCGAAATTTAAGTCGCAGGAGTCAGTTCAGGGAGGAAATAGAGAAAACGACGGCAAAACTGCTCTGATAACAGGGTAGTTCAGAGACTGGCCCAGGAAGTGGGCTGTTAAAATAAGGAGGAATGATGTAGAGGATAATATTATCAGGCCGTACCTCAATGTATACCAGGTAGGTGTCCAGGTATTTTCGGCAATACTCATGTAGGTACTAGATACTCCTAGCTTAGAGGCCTCCAAATGGAATTTGTCATCACGATAGCCATTATGCCTACGCTTGACTAATAGTTGAAGATCTCATGTTACACTACATCAATAACGCCGTCGTCTTCCCGAAGCTGAACCACCATGATGCTCATGCAATACCACGTCCTTATCCCAACAATGATCTTCCATAAATGAAGACCCTAAAATGGCAAAGATCTGATAGTCTTTATGATATATGATACGGATCAGCGCTTCTATTCAATTTGACAATAAGTTGCTCCTCATTCTCAATACACACGACATCTTAGTCCAAATGGACGGATACGAATTGACTGTTGAACTGGTACCAGATGCAAGAGCCAGCAGCTTCCACACTCCTAATTTACCTGGTGAGGACTTCCGACAGGTCCTTGCCCGCACCCCAAATGACAAATCCCCCCTCTATACGAGGATTAGATTGGAAGAGGAACATCACGGCAAGATGGAGTACAAAGGCGAAAGAGGCCATGCAACGCTATTGGTATTTGATATACGGTTCCAGAGTCATAACCAAAATCGGCGATACCGCCGGGCTCAAGTAACTGCCCAGTTCCTCGACAAGGATGGGAATGATAGGTTTAACCCAGTTGTGGCGGCCATGGCCCCTGACCGAATGCACTGGCTGAACAAGACGAAATACGAGAGAACCACCGAGTTCGGTGTCTCCGCTGGGATTAATGCAACCGTGGGCGTAGCTGGTGGCGAAGTCAGCACACACTGGGACTTACAAGAAACAAGACCTAAGAGTTTTAAAGCCACAGTGACAGGGAAGCAAGGGGCCAGCAAGCGTAGCGAGGAGAATGCGGCTATTTGGTCTATGGAAGAAAATCAAGACCACGACAAAATTGGCATACCAGCTTTTCTACAGACAGCAGTCGTTCTCTGGCGGCGCTCAGATCGGCCGTTCTCTATCAAACTAAAAATCAGCAGCGACGTCGATTTCACCTCTGAAGGGTTACGGTTGATTCCTCGCTTTACTGACGAGGACAAAATAATCGACTTCGTCACCTTAACACCGGGAAAGCCCGGTGTGAAAAATTCGCGTGTGACCCGGATCAAGCAAGAGGATTTGGAGAATATGGAGAGGCTGCCCATCAACGAGTACTTCGAAGTCAATCTTTCAGAGGAGGATCCCCTGATCCCCAAGTCTGTGGAAATACCAGTGATATCTGTACCCCCAGCAGCCACTAACCCCTCTCGGTCATCAACGGAGTCGCACAAGTCCAACAATCTCTCAAAGCTGGCAGCAGAAGCAGCAACGGCTGCTACCACGGCGGCAGCCGCAGCATCTGAAGCAGCCCAGCATGCAGCAAGTGCTGCTATAGCCGCTTCAGCAGCTGCAGCTCGTGCAGCCGAAGTGGTGGGCATCTTTGCAAAAGAGGTCGGGGCGCCATGAGCTGGAGGGTTACTTTATTGCCTCTTGGCAATGCGTATTCTTGCCAATCATTCTAAAAAATACATCACTAAGTAGCTGATACCTGGGTAGCTGATGGATGAGGTAGATCTACAAAATTTGCACTTTCTTCACAACAGCTATTCCCTCTTCCTCTTGTCAACCGATCAATCTTTTTACTCTAAAACTCACGTTTATCACAACCACACGAGCACTTCAAACTCTCCACGCTACACCATCGTATGGATGTTTGGAGCCACACATTCACTAGATCAATGACACTGCTAGCTTTATCATGCATGCCCCATTTTGTCATTCGTTCTCCTTCTTCGCATACCACGATATCTTGATCTGTGGCGTACTGTGATAATGGCTCTGTGAGTAATGAAATGCATGTAGACCTTGAATGCTGTCGTTTCTAATGTAATTACACAGCGTCGTATTTGTAAATGGCATCGATGATGTCGGCGAGGCCAGTAGGGCTTACACAGCAAGGAGAATAAATGTATTTTCGCAGTATCTCTCAGTGGCTAGGGTCATAGCCTTCGATTCGTTCCATGAACACTCTAGTCTTCTTATCGAAGGATACCTTCGTCACGAGGCCAAAGATATCATTAAGAGGCTACAGCTTTCCTCCGCGCCCAAAGTACGTTGCAAAGCAAACCCTCTTTTCATAATTACCCTGGCTTATTGGAGAATACAGGATAATGACGAATCCAACCCCATCGTATTCATTGCTCATAACGTAGGCGCGGCTCTAGTCAAACAGGTATTCATTACTATGCTCTTTACTTGAGCCCTACCTTACAATTTTCTAATATCTCACATCGTAGGTGCTTATTATAGCTCTCGAAAGACCTCAGACTCAATGGATAGCCTTTCAGACGGTTGGATTGGTATGTCCTGCACTCAAAAGATTACTGAATCAATTCATGTTTAGCTATGGCAGGTGCTAATACCGGGTGCAGCACTTTGTGGACTCGCCATCGCATACAGACCATTGCCGGTGGGAGTCGTATGTAATCCAGTTGCTCGCAAAGAAGCAACTCGCACTCCCTAATCCTGGTTCTCTCGTTACCGTTTTGCCAACTGAGCTTGCCAACACGGAAGTACTATTCTCTACGGTTGCATCTGCATTTGACATGAAGCTCTACAAGGAACACGATGTTTTCGTGAGTGCTTACCTACGTGGTATTCTCTCGGTATACATGATGGAGAGCTAGTGGCCCAGTGCTTACTTAATAATATTTTAGGGACTTGGTCACGATACTTGGAGCTTCAACAATGATGAATCACAGCTACGCACTATGCTCTTAGGCATCGCGGCGTCCTCGCGAAACAGAACCATACGTGAGCATTCCTATTAACATAATGCCGTTGAGAGACAAAGCTTAACAGCAATTGAATTACACAGAGTCACACCCCAAGTACCAAGCATTTCAGAAAATGCTTTGCGGCTCTGGCTCTTTGTTGAACCCCTTAAGAACGCCAGTAACTCTCCTGGGGTCGCTATACTGGCTGGAAAGTCATGCGTCATACAAATCATGGCTAGAAGACAGACAATCAAGCTTGTTAGCCATAACAGGTCCAGCCGGCTCCGGGAAGACATACGCCGGCACACAAATCCTGGCCTCGCTACTGGCAAAGAAACCATTGAATAGTATGGTGCTTGGCTTCACTTTTGATCATCGTGACTTGCGGCGGAACTCAGAATGGAATCTAGTTGCCTCCATCATTCACCAAATGTTCACTCTACGGCCCAACTTGTACAATTGCTTTCACGAAATAGCAGATCTCTTGTCAACTAAGTGCTGCTCGAACTTATGGACCCTACTCCGCCACATTCTAATGATGGTTATGCGGGAGACCAGAGTGTTTCTTGTTATAAATGCAACAGACCAATACATACCGAACATTGTACACCAGCTTAGCGATCTGATGTCAACCACCGCATCAATAGAAGCCTTGAAGATTGTCATGACGATGTCGAGTCCCGACGTCTTTGAGGCCCCACCAATCGGCCACCTTTTCACCGTACCATTAGAAGGACCTGGCTGGGTCGACACTATCCGAGACATTGCCGCCGAGAGAGTGTCGATCATCATTGACAAAAAGCCAGCCTGGCAAGGCTGGAAGGAACGAATCTTGGAGAAACTATACAATGGTGCAATCAATTACTCGGATATCATGCTGAATCTGAATATCCTGGATCACAGGAAAGTTCCTTCAACAAGAGATGCCCTGACCCAGCAGCTTATGACACTCACATTGTCTGCTGAGAAAATTTTCGATGCTATCGTCTCTGATCTAGACCAACACGAACCTGCGCAACTGGCTATTAATTGGATTCTATATGCGGTACGGCCACTTACTGTTTCTGAACTTGCCGTGGCCTTGAGGCTTAGTGCAAGTAACCAGAAAAAAAATGAACTCACCTTTGATGTCTTAATTGAGACCGTTTCTTGGGACCTAAGAAGAGATCTTGGGGATGTGTTAGGGCCTATGATCTCAATTACCAACGATCAAGTCGTGTTCGCCCACCACAAGTTTCACGAATACCTTCAAAAGGAGACCAATTTACTAATTCCAAATTTTCATGGATTAATAGCTCAACAGTCTCTCACTTATCTTTCTCTTCTTTCCGCATACACGCCTCGGGAATCAACGGAATCCGATAGCACAAGTTATCCATATATTGACGTCGCCTCGGCATTTGGTGAATACGCGAAGCTATATTGGACCAAGCACTATAAACTGCAAGAATCTCCTGATGCAGGATTAAACAAACAAGTTGTGCGTTTCTTAAAGTCGGTAACAGGAACGTCAACCAAACCCGAGGCCCCTACAGCAGGGGAGATCTATAACGAAAGGAGTGCTAGCATAGAACTTGAAAACTGGGTAAATGAGTGCAGTCTAACCTTTGGATGGGAAAATGATATCAAAGGAGATCCTCTCTTTCTAGCTTGTCAACTGGGACTCATCCAAATTGTGCAGGATATCCTAAAAGAGACACCGAAGAGTCCACCAGAAAGGATTGAGAAAGCAGTTACAATAGCCTCACGCGCCGGTAACTTGAGCGCGATCCAAAAATTACTCCAAGAGCTATCCCTACCTACCAAGCCTACAACACTACTTGAGTCTCTTTGTGCCGCATCACAATATGGACAAGTTGATGCCATGGAGGCCCTGCTAGGATACATGAATGAAGTCGACATCGAAGCATCAAAAGCGAGCCTTGGACACGACAATCCACTCTTGTTGGCGGCTCCAAAAGGCCATACGGCGGCTATTGGAACATTACTATCCAAAGGATACCTATTGGGGGTCGTCGATGAGTCGAAAAATACACCAATCCACCTTGCTGCGCGGGTAGGAGACATCGGTACACTTGCATTAATGAAGCGGATGCGCGAGCATGAGTTTATATCGATAATGGAGCTGACAAACGACGATGATATGAACCCGCTGCAGCTTGCTTGCGTGGCAGGATTCGTTGATGCATTCAAACTCATTCTAGAAAGCTCACCCAAAAACCTGATACACCACTCCGGGGGAACGTCCATGGTTCCGGTAAATCTAGCGGCTAAGTTTGGTCACCTCGCTATTATGAACAGCCTCATCGAGAATGGCGCGGACGTGCTTTCGAGACGAAACATGAGAACAACGCTTGAGCTTGCTGCTGAGAATGGCAACTACGACATTGTCCGGCGTCTAATCAAATTAGAGAAGGAGGCGCGTATTCGAATGGCTGAAACAGATGAAACAGATGAAACAGAAAGAAAAGAAAACCACTTGGAAGAAAGTATATCGCGTGCTATCTTCGGAGGATACACCAGTATTGTCAAGTTTCTTATTCACGAAGCGCCCCGAAGCCCAAAGGCAACTAGCAACGACATCGATTTATCAGTTTCTTGTGGTCATCTCGATGCCCTTAAAGTACTTGTGGAAGCAGGTGGTTCTTTAAAAGAAGAAAAGGACAACTGGAACTATCTACTGACTATAGCAACTATCAACAACTACGTTGACATCGTGGGATATCTTATCGACGAAGGAGTAACTCCCCAAGCAAAAGGGTTGAGGCCATTACTTTACGCAATTCGCAACGATCGTGTATCTTGCCTCCGCGAGATGCTCCGAACAGCTTCTGAGGAGGTCGTCCATGATGAAATTTTGACATCTGCCACGCCCCTCGAGATGGCTGCCTTACGGGGTTGTTTGGAAATTATCGAGGAGTTGGTGAAATGGGAGTTGAAACCCAGACCGTCGGGCCAATTACAATTGTCACCAAGAGCACTGATTTATGCAATAGAAGGTTCACATTTGGACATAGTCCGCTTCCTCCTAGAGAGTGGATGGCCTGCTGACGTACCTGGCACACACACGATTCAGACTCCACTTCAGGCTGCTGTCCAAAATAGCGAAATTATGGAGATGTTACTTAGTCGTGGCGCCGACCCTAATACCCGTGGTGGGCAAAGCAAAAGAACTGCGCTGCATACTGCCGCTGAGTGCGGTACAATGTCAGCAGTTATCTCCCTCTTGGCAAGAGGAGCTGACCGCGACTTGGCCGACGCCCAAGGCTTTCTGCCACTTCACCTAGCGGTTATGAAAGGACACGTAAATGTAATTCGCGTTCTACTCGGGCTAGATAAACGCGATGATACTATCGACCATGCTGTTGAGACGCAGAAAGGGTCAGAAAGTAAAAAGAGCGGCAACTCTCCTTGCGATACCCCTCAATCGCTGGAGTCCGTTGCTGGCGACTCCAAGGCTACACCACTGATATTGGCTGCCGAAACTGGAGCCGAGATGATTATTCTTACCCTTCTAGAGGCCGGTGCTAATCCCAATAAATCCGATTCAAATCTCCAGACAGCATTACACCTTGTCGCAAGATGCAAGGCCGACCAATTGGATGTCGTGCAACATCTAATAAAGTACAATGCCGACCCTAACGCCAGAATGAGTGATGGCTCGACTCCCCTCTACGCCGCAGTTTTCCACAGAAACAGAAATATTGCAGAATATTTGCTTCTCAAAGGCAGCAATCCCAACTTATACGGAGGTAACCTGGACTCACCCCTGCAAGCAGCAGCCTTTAACGGCGACATTTTTTTAGCAACTAGACTCCTTGGTGCGAAAGCAGATCCAAATGCACAAGGAGGTCGTTTTGGGTCTCCATTACATGCTGCTGCGTGGAAAGGCACATTTGATCTTGTTAAGGACCTCCTCAACAATAATGCCGATGCTAATCTCAAAGTGACCCCATTCGGTACACCACTCCACGCCCTTTTTACGGCCCCTCAAGTCTATTCGGAACAAGATAATTTATTGGTTCTCACGGCCTCTTCGACGTACAACCACGATATCGCTTCTCTCCTTTGTAGTCGTGGCGGCAGAGATATCATCAACAAGTCCGATCTAAGCGGCCGCACACCGCTTATGATGGCAATCTCACACGAATTTATGGATAGCGTTGAGATGCTCCTTGAAGCCGATGTAGAACTGCATTGTGCAGACGATACAGGCGCCACAGCGTTACATTACGCTGCCCAAATTCCATCCCTTTCACTGACCATAATCCAGAAACTCTTGAAAGCTGGCGCTCCGGTGGGAATGTACGATAAGTGCGGGCACGGTACATTGTACCGTCTCATCTCTATGCAACGATATAGACAAGGTTCCGATACAGACAAGCTCGAGGAAATCATTCGCAACATTCTAGAAAGGATACCGGCTGAAGAAAAAAAGGTGCACCTCGAGGAAGCGGTTGCGGCAGCTCTAAAAGCGAGGAACGAATCGGTTTTCGATTTCATGCTTAAAGAGAACAGCATTGACCTCCATAAATTGGATAAGAGTGGCTGGACGCTGCTAGATATTGCAAATTGCTATGAGTTGCCAACCAAGACTAACCGTCTCGAAAGGGCTGGAGTGAAGAGAGGAGTAGACAAAAAGAGCCCTACTATTTGGTCTTCCTACGACCGAACGCCTGATGTTTCTGTGGAGGAAGGAGTGAAAGCATACCTAAAAGGTAACATTAATCCCCTTCTATGTTTTCTATATAGTAGCTCAGTTGAAGTGATACTTACTGCCCCACTTAGGCAACGCTGGCGGCATAGTGGCCGGTGTCCGCGCAAACCATTCTATCCCTTCAGACAAGGGAGTTTTCTATTTTGAGATCACAATCCTGGAGTGCACGGATAGGTAAGTCTACCGAATTCGAATGCTCGGTTCCTCCCAGGATTCCGATATCAGAACTGACCGAGTTCCGTCAATTTAGCGTCATTGCCATTGGCCTTGTGGAAGAGTGCAGCCCTCTGAACTCCTTAGTTGGATGGTTGGTTGGCACATACGGCTACCACAGCGATGACGGGTGCGTTATTTCCCATGATAGTGTCATGGGCTACGGGCCGAAGTATGGTGCTGGGGACAAGGTTGGTGTGATCTACGACCCGGCTGAAAAGGCTGCCTGGTTTACATGTAACGGAGAGAAGATTGGTAAGTGATCAATGTATATTTGTGTGACTTTGCTAACCTGTCTCTATTATATAGACACAGTAGCGAGAGTTTCCCCGGCTCAACTTTATCCAGCTGTTTCTTTCCACGTAATGAACTCAGACTCGGTGGCAAGTGTTAGTGTCGTTTTTGGAGGAAACGATTCAATGAGGTAGGTTATTATTTAATAGAAAAGCTATTAATGGACCAACGACCGTTAAAATTTCCTGATTACTTAATCCCATCTATCACACGGCCATATTAATATTCCCTCGAGGAAAACAGCGAGCCAGCGGGGCTGCGGGGTTGTGTGGCTTGGGAGGGTGACGGGGAGTTTGTGGCCTATAGAGCCTATCCAGCCAATCAGAAGCTTCTTCTCTATTACGTAATCCTCCCGGCCGCGCTTGCGCGGACGGGTAGCGCAGCTAGTGCGGTACTGCATCACTACATTATTAACGATATCACACACACCTTTCCAATTAATCAACTCTCTTCGCCACCGTGGCTATTCTTCCAAGTGCCAGCATAATGGTGCTTGACTAGAGATGGGCCCAGTCTAGCCTTGTCCTTATCCTCATATATATTCGACGATCCAGCAAATGAGTATCCAGGCATGATTAAAAGGTCGCCGAGAAGCTGCGGCTCCAAGAGGTTCGAGATACTCTCGTGATCGATGGTTGTGTTCAAGCTCTGTTCTAGACTCTTGAAGACGCTTCGTGTCAATCTCCTGGGTCCTGTGAAATCCACCACATCACCAACCATGGCGAGTGTCAGATCTGCGACCGGAACCTGATGTTGTGCCACGGCGGTGCGGACCCCTCCCAGGATATCTTCCACCACCATCCAGAGATGCGGTACACCTGGTTTCGCCATCATGGTCCAGCTTTCGAACTGGCGAGTGAAACTGTTCCCCCATCCGACATCAAACTCCCAACCGAGGGCGAGACCAACAAGACCGTCATATTCGGGGGCAATCCACTCATCAATAGGCACGTCCTCGCAAGACACGTCGAGGTCAAACCAGATGCCACCTTCGGAGTAGAGGAGAAGGTAGCGCAGGAGGTCAGCTTTGAGGATGGGAATCGTCAAGTTTATATAGCTCTCGACAAGGTCGGGGTGTGATGCGAAGTTCTCGACGACATACTCGTCACCGGAGCTGTCCGTCATGAATTCGGGGTGGTATGCCGGATTCTTGTCAATGCAACTATTAGACCATTCCCGTATCTCGTCGCTTAGACCCTTGGGTACTAACTTGTACCATATCTTTCTCGGTATCGTTGTGGGGGGGACTGGGCTCTGTGTATTGGTCATTTCGTCTATCGGATATCCCCAGCGATACAGGAGAAAGCAAATAATGGAAATGAAAATGAAAAGGAAGGGGGCGAATTTGAGAACCATCGGCCGTTGTAAGCGCAGCATCGTTGCCATCTTCGGCTGATGTTAGAACGAGACTTTTAAGATATCAATTGGGAATAAGCGTATCAGTGCGAGAAGAACGTAAATCGCCCTAGGTTCTATTTGAGGTATTATTTGTTGCTACTTATTTAAATCTAAGCCCTAGGGAAAGCCATGCCGTTAAGCGCTGGGCCATCCAACATCAATATAGGTTACACGATCAGCCTCACCAACAACCCCTGCCCACGCACTCACCGGACAAACCTACCTAGCTATGACCAATTACAATAATTAAGGCAGGAAACGGGTAGAAAACGTTTCATTAAACCTTGCCTGTTTCTCTTACTATGCAATTTTGATAACAATTCGAGCAAGGCTTTCGTAGGTATAGGCTACTTTTGTATGCACCCAGCCTATGCGTGAACCAACAGCATAAAAATTAGCGCCGAGTGTCTTGGCAGCCACGCTGTGAAAACACGGCTCGGAGTCGGAGTTGGTTGTGTTTCATGGCTTCGTGGCTGCGTGGTTACGTGTTCCTGGTATCTCCCCGGCTGCAGCCATTTGTTATGAGATGGCCCTTAAGTCATTGAATGCCCTTTTCCGTCGCTGCGCCGAGTGCACTGTCACCTTCACACCACAAACCACTTCTGCTTGATCAAGTGCTACGGGTTACGGATCCTGCTTAAGAGCTTCGAGCCAGGACATGACCATGGAATTCATCAATCCGCCTCCTTTCGGCACAGTTGGGGATTTCTCCAATAACCCTATCTATACTGTGGGCTCGACCGTGAATGTCGCATGGACTAGTGGGACACCAGGAATGCCGACGTCTGTATGTCTCTTTCAACTCAATGGGACGGAATACTTATATCCTTACGAATACCTTACACGTATGTCATCCACGTTTGCTCTATGTATGCCAGTTCAGACACAACTAACATCAGACGACAGAGAGTGTTGTTGACAAAACGGATTATCGATGGCTGGTAGGAACAGACAAAGACCTCTCCGTATCGAATATGTTCTACCTCAGTATATTCGAAGAGGGAAATTCTGTGTCCGATTCGAACAGCCATTACTTTTACATAGAAGAAAGTAATAAAGATGATGCCGAGACCACAAGCACAAGCGCCAGCGTCAGTGCCAGTGCCAGTATGACATCTCTGCAAAGTGCCACCAGCAGCCTTACACCAACTAATCCCGCCTCCTCTACACCCGCATCTCCAACACCCGCATCGAGCTCTTCCCCAGTGACTTCTAGTGGCTTGGCCACCGGGGGGATAATCGGCATCAGTGTCGCGATTCCGCTGGCACTGATCCTTGGTGCCGGTGCTGGATGGTTCTTCTTCGGGCGCCGCAGAAAACGCGACAACGACGTCGGGACAGCAGCTGCATATGTACCCCCGAGTGACTTCCGAGAGACAAGTTACTACGGGGGATCATCTTCAATTACCGGCTATACACCCCAGACGGACGCTGGCAAGATACATCATCCGAGTTACCAGACCGTTCACGAGGCCCCATCGGAGGTTACGTCTATGACTCATGTGCCTCACGAATTACCATCCACTCCTTGACACATATATCGAGTCATCAGTTTAGTGGTCTTCGTTTTCAAGAATAGTTTGAGTACATGTTCAATTGCAAACCACATGAAGAATGGTGCGGGGCAGTCTTCTCATATGAAACCTCGTAATTGCTTGGTGAATACCCTATTTCCTAACCTTGCCTAATATCAAATTATTGTAATATCTGGTATACAAACTTCTTGTTCTGGTTCATATCTGTCTTACTTGCTACCTACCTATACAGGCTTTGAATTGTGCATATAGTGAAAGAAGTTATAAGAAAGAATTTCAAAGAAATAGGGAGAAACTAAGAGAGGGTGTGAGTGAGTGACAAGAATGAAAGTTCTACGAACCCTTTCTATCTTATGTGAGCATATGTTATGTTGCCACGAGCGGTAGGCTTATAATAACACTTTTGATATATTTGAACTCGTTGTAACCCGGAAATAATACGTGTTAATGTTCGAATAAAGTGATAGGAGACTTTATCGATGGCATACCTTCTGATTTCGTTACCATGTGGCCGTTCTCTTTCGAGAAGGTCTTGCAACCCACAACATTGGTTCGGGCCTAGGAACTATGACGCAGGATCCCGTGTCTCTTGCATCCTTTAGTGCGCAACTCCAACAGCCACTCTGTATTACGGGCTTCTTCGGCTTGTAGACTAGCGAGCTGAAGAACCTGGAGAGCGTGCTGACCTGTGGGCCTACGATGATTATTTCGCTGTCGGGTGGAACCGCTATTTCTCCTGGCTCGAAAGATACGAATGGTTGTAAGGAGGCCCGTTGAGCTGTTTGCATGTCATAGTCGATGAGGATAAGAGACACTTCGCCATTCTACGGACCATCCTGCCGATAGCAGAGCCGAAGCGGTACACGAGCGAGAATCGAGACAGGCTCACCAAAGAGCTTGCAGATACCGTGGTCGCACCCAGCGTCCGCTTCAATGCCATATGGGAACTTGCCGGTAAGGACGCCGCTACAATGGTGAACCAGGAGGAAGGATATTGCGGCAAGTGGCACCACGGGCGGATTGCGCTTGCGACCGATCTTCACACCCCTATAAAACAGTAACATGTCCGAGTTCATAAAG
>JAOWAP010000203.1:0-37258 GCA_028565235.1 Hypoxylon lenormandii
TGGATATCGTCCTCCAGACGACGGCGCTCCTGAAGCCCGGAGGCGTCATCTCGTGCTACGGTATGACTTTGGGCCCGGTGATGGATTGGGCGATGCCGGCCGTGCTGAAGAACATAGAGTTGAAGGGGAGCACTCTAGGTTCCAGGTTGGAATTTAAGGACATGGTCAATTTTGTGAGGGAAAGGGAGATCAAGCCCATCATCAGTAGAACCGTCAAAGGACTAGATTGCGTAGAAGCCATTGACGGTCTGTTTGAGGACATAAGGGTCGGCAAACAGTTTGGAAAGCTGGTCATTGAAATTTGATTGTCGCAGGGACATAATTACGGTAGTAACACTAAGCATGCAATCAGTTTATTCCAATCTACTACGCACTTGGCCCTCCCAACATTTGCAATTACGTTGACCACAGCCTTGGAGTTCAGCGTGGATAACTCGACGAAGAGGCTATGGCACGTACACAGTCCGTTACTATCGAAGAGACCCGTAGCCCTGGCTACCCTTACGGCTCCTCTCGTTTATACCCTCACTCTTATCTCTGCTTCTTGCTTCTTGCTCTTCCGTCGTAGGCCCAGATACCTTGGCAGACCACCACATTATTGCGGCTGTTGAAGGCGAGTAGTTGAGTTGGCACCTTCGTGTTTACGGGATAACGCCTAGATCCCGGAAGCCCCCGATCCTAGCATATAACTCTTTCTTTATTGTCTGGGCTTATCTTGTGACAACACCATCCTTTCCTTCAGCCATATGTTCGGCGGCGATCCTAAATTTTCTGGGGAAGGCTTAGCGGCAATTGCACTCAAATACCTGGATCCGATGGCACCCCCGTCTGAATTCAGAGTCGGCCTAGTCACAGCAATCGTTTGTCTGTCTACGAACTGATATTCCCGAAGAGGGAGGGATCTGTAGGGGATTGACTGAAAGGAAGAAAAGAAGCTAGGTACTTGGGTTGTAGGGGGCAGGCTGAATATTTGATATGCATGGACACGAACACGGGCCAACTGCTTCGAACGGCACGGCTGCGATAGTTTTTACAGCCTATAAACGAGACACGAGCTGTGTGACTACCTATTCAGTTGGAGCTAATTGGCGCTTTACTACTCCCCTGGTATGTGCCTATCCCGTGCGTACCTAGATAGTATGAAAGTGCAAATCATTGACTAAGGGTCTGACTGGCTTTACATATCAAAGTCGTACAGCGTCTCTCGTGACTTGATGCCTCTGCACTCTAGGTTAGGGCCGTGTCCCGGGGGGCGAGTATAGGGGCAAGTACTATCATTGGTGGCAGATGCCTAAAAGTGAACGAATCAGCATTTTCGTGAACTTTGATTGGCTACGGAATTCTCGTGTAACCTTCTATTGCTTCGGGAGATAGCGAGACTCGTTCGTACATTCGTACAGTACTCCCTTATCTTTAAACGGTAGAGGTTGGATTCGTGCCGTGGAGAAGTAATGATCGCGTATCAAGTAGCTACATAAGGTAATTAGCCTAGTACTTTGGGCATGTGTGTAATCTTTCTGACGATCTCCGCTAGCTCGACTCCAACGTCGAAGCTGGGCTGAGCTAGAAAAAATACATGTCATAAATCGGAAATATCCAACTCACAACCGCCAAGATGGAGCAATCTTGGAGATATCGCCACCCGATATGACTGAAAAGAGTTGAACTAAACTTACGAACTCACGTTTTTAGCCCGGACACGCACCAATCGCTCACCATATAAGCCCAGGTTGCACAGAAAAGTCAAATGTACATGCACGTATACCCGACGGGATGTTCAAGCAGGTGCACCTGTTAGATACGTAGATGGCTAGCAGATGAAATCAATAACATGACATAACATGACATGAAAAAGCAAATTCGAGAATCAACTATCAGTCTGGGCACAACCGAAGAAGGAGTTCGCGCCGGAGAAGGGATCTGTCAAGGGGTCTTTATCCGAACTTGCATAGGCAACGTTGCAATCGTTGAACAGATGTGCAGTTTTTACGCGAGACGAGCAGGCCTGGACGCCCTGGCGCTACTCGTCTTCGAGGACGGTCTGGAAGTGCTTAGGCTACGATGTAGAAAGATGATGTAGGGGGCTCCTGGGAAATGGTTGCCTGTCCCTGCTAGTGTGAGATAGGGGAGGCAATATCGTGATAGTCGCTGTCTGGACCACTACCTGGGGCGGTTAGAAAGGGCGAAGGCAGTATCGCGTGCGAGACAAACGGGGGATAAAAGGGTGCGGGATCCAAGGAAAAATTTAACGTCCTAGGTCAACGAGTTGCTCGCAGATACCAACCTGATCCTATTACCCCTATTTCAAGTTATTCTTATTTTGTGTGGCTGCATTCTTACTATCAAGAGGCCGTCATGTCTAGCGAGACTCCTATTGCGGTCGTCGGACTTGCTTATCGCGCCCCCGGCGTCGGGAGGAAAGGCCTATGGGACTACCTGTCGCAGGCCAGGTCCGCGTGGACCAAGATCCCAGCTGAGAGATTTGATCACTCGGCGTACTACAAGCCTGGGAGCGACAAATCCGGCGTCTACAGGGCTGAGGGAGCTCACTTTGTCCCCGAAGACATCTACGCATTTGACGCTGCCTTCTTCAACATGAGGGCCGACGAGGCTCGGAACTCGGATCCGCAGCACCGGATGTTGCTCGAGTGCGCTCTAGAAGCAGCCGAAGATGCGGGCCACAGCCTTCTCGACCTAGCGGGAAAGAACATTGGCGTTTTCATAGGCTCCGGGCAGTCTGAGTATGGACACCGTCTCGGCGACGACGAGCACGCAGCTAAGACGTGGTCTGCCACCGGACTCGCGCCATGCATGGCCGCAAACCGTATCTCATACTTCTTCGACATCGACGGACCAAGCATCACCCTCGACGCAGCGTGTGCAAGCAGCGTCTACGCAGCACATCAAGCCGTGTCCGCCCTTCACAATGGCGAGTGCGAGGCCGCGTTCGTAGGGGCGGCGTCACTGTGTTTGGGCCCGGGTGGCTGGATCGCACTCGAAAAGACTGGGTAAGATACCTAACTAGCTACCCGGCTCCTTCGTGGCGAGAACTCCTGCTTACATAGCTTCTACAGAGCGTTGTCAGTGCATGGTAGGAGCTATTCCTACGACTCGAAGGCTGAGGGGTTCGGTCGTGGCGAGGGCGCTGCGTGCCTTCTGATCAAGCGCATGGGTGATGCCATTCGCGATGGTGACCCCATTCACGCAGTCATTCGGAGTTCTGCCTGCAACCACGGTGGTAGATCGGAAGGAATCACCATGCCTAACGGGATAGCCCATCGGAAATTACTGTTGGCGGTACACGAAGCCGCTGGCCTCAACCCGTCGGAAACCCCTGTGGTAGAGGTATGATTTCCCTCTGCTCTGCTTCGATATTCTTAGACTAGATACTGAACTTTTGAAAAGGGACACGGTACTGGTACCGCAGCTGGGTAAGTCATACGCACGACGTAGATAGCAGGTACTGATAGAAGCAGTGACCCAATTGAGGCCGGCGCCTTCACGGCCGTGCTAGCCAAGGAGCGAACCGCTTCTAACCCAATCTATATCGGATCTATCAAGTCCAACTTCGGGTACGTCGCCGTCTATAGCGTGCTGTTGACGTATGCTGACCTACATCGCCAGACACTTGGAAGGTGCAAGCGGTGTTCTCGGCTTAGTCAAGGCGATTCTCATGATCAAGCATGGGGTCATCCTACCAACAGCAGGATTCGAGAGTATTAACCCGAGGATCCAGGACAAGGAGAAGTTAAGGGTCCTCCAAGCCCCGATCTCGTGGCCCGAGGGAGAGCGAAAGCGAGTCATGGTAACGAACTTTGGTAACGATACCCCCAAAGTCGAGAGTTGATATGAAGAGGCTAACAAGGAAGCAGGATTCGGTGGCAGCAACTCCGCCATCATCCTGGAAGAGGCCCCATCTAAATATGCTGCATATGCTTCAAATGGTGTTAATGGCGTTAATGGCATCAATGGTACTAATGGTGCTAACGGTATGAACGGTTCTAACAGTATTAACGAGGCGAATGGCGTGAACGGTTCCAACGGTGGTCATGTCGTACACAAGGCAAACGGCACGGGCTTCACCGACAAAGCAAGCAACGGCCCCCTTCGCAAAGTTTTTGTTCTCTCCGCTAGGACGGAGAAGAGCTTGAATTCTTATTTAACCTCTTTCGATGAATATCTGGATGAGGCTCCCGAATCCAGCGATTTCGTCAAGAATTTGAGTTACACGCTCGGACAGCGTCGCACAAATCATACGTATCGTGTCTCTGCTGTTGCCAATTCCGTGGAGAGCCTCCAGGAAAAGCTGTTGAGCGCCCAGCCAACCCGCTCTAAGGAACAGACTATCGCTTTCGTTTTTACCGGACAGGGTGCCCAGTAAGTCTTCCCGGCCGTCGTTGACATCTCCTTTTTCTCTCTATCCGTACCGAGCCGTATGGCTAATGTGCGCAAAGGCATGCCCAGATGGCATCTGGGTTACGGCATTATAAAATATTTGCCAATGCTGTTGACGAAGCCGAAGCTCATATTCGAAAAATGGGGGCGCTCTGGAGCTTGACCGAAGAACTCGCAAAACCGGCGTCAGCATCGCGTATAGACGATGCCGAAATAAGCCAACCAGCATGTACCGCAGTTCAGGTAGCTCTTGTGCTGCTACTTAAAAGCTGGGGCATTGTCCCGACAACGGTGACAGGTCATTCGAGCGGCGAAATAGCTGCCGCATTTAGCGCTGGTCTGGTGTCCTTTCGATCGGCTATCGCCATCGCATACTATCGCGGTCAGGTGGCTGCTCGACTAGCCTGCCATCAGAGCCAGAAGGGAGCTATGCTGGCTCTCGGAGTTGACTCCGAAGAGGCGATCGAGCTGATTGAGAAATATGCCGAGGGTTACGCAACGGTGGCCGCCATAAACAGTCCACGAAGCGTGACAATATCGGGAGACAAATCAGCCATCGAGAATGTTCACAAAGCCGCGGATGCGCAAGGCCTGTTCGCTCGGAGGCTCAAGATTCAGGTGGCGTATCATTCCCGTCACATGGAGGAAGGAGCTGCCTACTATCTCGATGCCATCAAGCCTTATTGTGTCGAGGATGTCTTTTCTCGAGAGAGCGAGAACATCTCTCGCCCAGTATTCGTGTCGTCCGTCACAGGTCACGTAGCGACCCCGGATGAAATCGACGAGTTCTACTGGGTCAAGAATCTTGTTAGACCTGTCAGGTTCCTAGATGCCATACAGACAGTCTTCGCGCCTCGGGCGAAGGGCACCGCCAATTCCGGCAAGGGGGTACCCAACCTCGTGGTCGAAGTCGGCCCGCATTCTGCTTTGAAGAATCCGATCAAGCAGACCTTGGATCTTGTCCATCTCCAGCAGAACAGCCGACAGCAAGCGTCGGGATTCACCTACGTTCCCGCCTTAGTGCGTGGGACGGACGGCGACGAGGCCATGCTTAACCTTGCCGGCAGCCTCTTCGCGATGGGAGCACCTGTCGAGCTAGCGGCGGTCAACCAGACCGACATACGCAACGCTCACGTGGTGACCGGCCTTCCGCCGTACGAGTATGACAAGTCCGTAAGTTACGAGGTGCAGCCCAGGGCTACCAACGAGAAGCTGTTTCCCGGTGATGCCTACAACCCGCTTCTCGGTCGGAGGGTCCGATCCAGCGGGGGAAAGGAGCGCGCCTACAGACAAGTCTTCACGCTTGACGAGATGCCGTGGATCCGAGAACACAATGTTGCCGGGGCCGTCATCTTCCCCATGACCGGCTACATGTCGTGCGCTATCGAGGCTGCGAGAAGGACCCTGTCCGCTCCGGCAGCCGCGTTTCTCGTGACCGATTTCCACGCCGTCCGGCGTCTGGAGATTCAGGAAGAGGAAACCGTCGATATGATCACCAAGATATGGCCAGCTGCTACCGGAGCGGGGACGACCTCGTCAACGGCTTGGTCGTTTGAGATTTCGGCGTGGACAAAGGCGGAAGGGTGGACGATACACGCCCACGGCAGGATCGAACCTGAGATGGATGAGATGACGATAAACACGCCGACGTTGAAGATAGCGCATCCCCTTGTTGACACTGCCCCGAACCTGATCGAGCACGACATGGCTTATGCATACGAATACGCCGGCGTGCGAGGCACGCGCTACGGCCCGACGTTTAGAAACACGGTCCGGTTCTTCGAAGGCAAGGGCTACACGGTCCTCGAACATAAACTACGAGACATTGGAAAACCACCAGGGCCCTTCGGATCGCCCGTCAGCGTCGACCCACCGACGTTGGATGGGTTTCTCCAAGGCGGCGGCCCCCTGCAGAAGACCGAAGATGGAAAGAGGCGGGCGCAGATGCCCAACCATATCAGCCGGTTCCGAGTATCTAACAAAATCCCCGCGGAGCCCGGTCAACGATTCGACATCGTCACTCGCTTGCTAGATTACGATGTCAAGGGCGGTCGCATGCATATATCCATAGCAGCATTTGCTCGAGGTCGGGACGATTCTCTGACGCCTGTTGCCGAGTGGGAATCGGTGGCATTCCGCTCCATCGGCGCGGTGGAAGACGACCTTGATCCCGCCTCAAACCTTCCAGACAACTGGGCCTGGGATCTTGTGAGCCGTTTCGATCTCCTTCCGCCGAGCGAGCTGGCCGAGAAAGTCACGACTTGGGACGCGGTCGAAGCCGAAGCCGTACGCTCTGCTAAGCTGACTGAGGCGGCGTGCTACTACATCGATCGCGGGATGAAGGAGACGGCGAACGACGATCGGTCGAAGCTCCCATTCCACCTGGCCCGCTTCGTCAACTGGGCAACCAAGAACCTGCCCAAGTACGGCATGCATTTCGAGACCGAGCCGACGAAACTGCTCGACGAAGTCCGCAGCGATGCCCAAGGCCAGCTGCTCTGCTTCGTAGGAGAACGGCTCGTTCAAATCCTGCGCGAGGAAATAGAACCGCTCGAGATCATGCTGGCCGAGGGCCGGCTCACGCGGTACTACGAGGCAGACGCGGTGAACGCGCATTTCAGCAAGGTTATAGGCGAATTGATTTCGAACCTGGCCGATCTCAATCCCGAATTACGCATCTTGGAGATCGGCGGCGGGACGGCGGGCACGACGCTTCCCGTGCTGGAGGAGCTGACACGCGATAGGGATGATTCAAGATTCTCCAACTTTACCTTTACAGATATCTCGTCCGGCTTCTTCGAGAACGCTCGCGTCAAGCTAGCCAAGTGGTCAAACCGCATCACGTACCAGAAGCTCGACATCAGCGTAGATCCCGCGGAGCAAAGGTTCGCGCCCGGGGACTTCGACGTCATCATCGCCGCGAACGTGCTGCATGCGACCAAGAACATGACCGAGACCATGGCCAACGTACGGAAGCTGTTGACTCCGGGAGGTAAGCTCTTCTTGCTCGAAGGAAATCGTCACCCGCCCTTCTTACTGCCGTTCTTCCTGCTCCCCGGCTGGTGGTACGCCGAGGACGAGTACCGCGACCGAGAGGAGGGGCCCATGATGTCCGTGGCTGTATGGAACCGTCTTCTCTTGGACGCCGGGTTCTCGGGCGTCGACGTCAACGTCCAAGACCGTCCGGACTCGGACATGGAGCTGGCCGGCGTCATGTGCTCCACCAGAGTCGGCCAGCAGGAATATAACCAGCCCATCACCATCTGCGGACCTTTCATGGACGACGACGAGGTAGAATTTGCCCAGTCGGTGGCCGACTCGGTGTCCGAAGGGCTCGGCTGCCCAACCGAGATTAGGCCCTTCGCCGAGATCGACCCTGCCGAAGAACCGTATTATATTTTTATCGATTCGCCGCGCGACAGCGTGATAAAGGATTTCTCATCGGAAAAGTTTCACAGCTTGAAGAACCTGCTTCTGCGCAACAAGGGACTATTATGGGTCGTTCCGCCCGGTAGTGGCCCGGAGTCCAAAGCCATCAAGGGTATGATTCGGACCTTGCGCATCGAAAACGACCCGAAAAACTTGTTCACGTTGGACGACCTCCCCCTTACATCCCAGGGTATCTCCGAGATCGTCAGGCTCGCCAGAGCCCTGCGAGACCCCGAGGTAACGCGCACCCAAGATCAGGACTTTGTCTGGCACAACGGCTCGATCCGTCTGCCTCGCATGCGCCAGGAGAAGGACGCCAGGGAGCAATTCGCCGTGGAGCAGGGCATCTACGTCCGGAAGACGCAAAACATCTGGGAGGGCGGCCGCGCGCTAGAGATGACCATCGACTCCGCCGGTAGTCCCGACTCCATCTATTTCCGAAGGACAGACGTCCTCCAGAAGCCGATCGGCGAAGACGAGATAGTTGTCCGCGTCGAGGCGGCAGGCGTCAGCCACCGCGATCTTAGCCTAGTCCTCGGTTCCATTCCTTGGGCCCCGCCCGGGTTTGACGGAGTTGGTAAGGTCACTAAAAAGGGGTCGCGGGTGGCGCACCTGCGGGAAGGAGACCTCGTCTTCTTCCTCTCGCTCGAAGACAGCGCCTTCGCGACGTACAAGAAGATGCCGTCCTGGCATGCCGCCAAAATTCCCCACGGCATGAGTGTCACGGACGCCGCAAGCTTGCCGCTCGCGTATTCGATCGCGGCTCTTGCGCTGATCCGCACCGCGCGGCTCAGGAAGAACGAGACAGTCCTTATTCATGCGGCAGCAGGTGCAGTAGGCCAGGCATGCGTCGTGCTCGCGCAGCACTTGGGAGCCCAAATATTCGTCACTGCTGGTACCGAGGCGAAGAGGAAATTTCTACACGAGAGCTTCGGCATTCCCGAGAACCGGATATTCTCCAGTCGCAAGACGGGTTTCAGAGATAGCATCCTCTGCGAGACGAGCGGCAGAGGCGTGGATGTCATCGTCAGCGCCCTCGGCGGCGAGCTCTTGACGGAAACCTGGGGCGTGTGCGCGAAGTTTGGTCGATTCGTAGAAGTCGGCAAAAAGGACACGCTCGACAACAAATACTTGCCGATGAGACCTTTTAGCGACAATGTAACGTTCACCGGCATCGACCTCCGCGAGCTCTTCCAGCACAGACCCGAAGACGTGAGAGAGACCTTCAGTGAGGTTGTCAGCCTTCTTCAACACGGCGTCGTCGTGCCTATCAAACCCGTCACCGTGCTACCTATTTCACAGTTTGGAGCAGCGTTGCGTAAGCTGAAGTCCGGCGAGAACATGGGTAAGGTTGTGGTCACCTTGGGCGCAGACAGCGTCGTGGCCGAGACTACGTTACGACCGACGCATGTAACGCTAAATCCTGACGCGACTTATCTCATTACCGGCGGAACTCGTGGTATCGGCCTAAACCTAGCATACTGGATGATCGAACAGGGAGCCCGCAATCTCATCCTGCTCGGTCGTAGCGGCGCCGCCGGCCCCGAGGTCCAAAAGCTCTTGAAGCAGTACGAGGGGACTGACGTCCGAATAAGGGCTCCTCCGTGCGATGTTGGGTCCCGTGCAGATCTAGCCAAGACTCTCGAATCTGTCAAAGACCTTCCCAAAGTTCGCGGTGTGGTGCACGGTGCCCTTCTACTAAGCGTGAGTTGCTGTTGCTGCCTGGCATGTTCGATTCGGGACGCTGATATATTCATAACAGGATAAACTGTTCGAGAACGCCACGTACGAGGACTGGGAAATCATCACGCGACCCAGGATCACGGGCGCGTGGAATCTCCATGAGCTTTTACCTGATCTCGACTTTTTCATTCCTCTGGGGTCGTTCCTTGGAGATACCGGTAACGCGGGACAAGCTATATACGCCGGCACAGCGGTAAGTTGAAGGTGGCGCTTGACGCTGCTGGTGTCTCGTCTTTCCATCGCTCTTTTGAGGCTAATATCTAGTTCAGGCCTTCTATGACGCCTTCACCCAGTATCGCAACGCTCGCGGGCAGTACACCGTCTGCGTCGCCTTGCCAGTGGTACTAGACGTCGGCTACGTGGCCTCTAACAACCTCAGCAACGTACTAAAACAGTCGCTCGGTGCTACGCTGACCATGGCCGACATTCGAACAATCATCAAGGGGATCATAATAGGGGAGTCTTCTTCTTTCCATCACAATGGCAAGGCCGCCGCTTTCAAGATGTATCGTAACGGCCAGACTGTAAATGACCAACCCTGGAAGTATTTCCACCCGGTACACGCCAAACAGCGCCTCATAGCAGAGTTGGAGAGGGGCAAGGGTAAAGCAGGCGGAAAAGGCGGCGATAAGTACTCGACTTCGTGGACAGCTGCCGATGATCCGCTTCTCGGTCTCACCGGCGCCCTAATCACCAAAATTTCCGCCATGACCATGATTGACATTGACGAGGTGGGACCCGAAATTCCCCTTTCGTCATACGGCCTGGACTCTCTCGTATCGGTCGAATTACGAAACTGGATTCGTAGGGAAACCGGCGTGGAGTTGCTACTTAGTGCTATCACGCAAGCGGAGAATCTGCAGAGCCTTGCAGCGGACGTTCTTGCGCAGAGGGAGGGGGCTCAAGAGGCTGAATGATGATTTTAGAGTGGCCTGTTCGATATTTTGCTTTTCTCGCTGTTTGCCCTTTTAACACGTGCCTTGGGTGCCGGCTACTGTCTGTCTTTGTTGAATAGAGTAGATTATGAGTCTCATTTTAGTTGCATCAAAGATTGGTTATCGAAAATGTCTGAGAGCTCCTTATCTTATCGCCCCACAGCTCCTAACAGCCAATAGTGAAGAGCTATTGGATCTGGGTAATTGAGGGTAGATTGCGAAGAAGAAACTATGGTAGTTTGATAAAAAATAATCGCTGGATATCCTCGATCTGTCTTAACAGAGAACTGCATTGGCGTTTTGTAACGAGTCTGGAACTACGTAGATTGACTCTTTTAGGGTACCGTTTCAACCATTGATGTGCAACTATCGGGCGTTAGAACCCTGAGTCTCACCATGTTCCTCTATGCGGCTCTAAAGCATCATGCAGTCTACCCCAAAGCCCACCATGCCACTCGCGAATCTCCTTCCACTCAGGCACCGTGTGGCTTAGCATCATCAACCAGCCACCGATAATAATATCCGCATAATCAGCCTCTTTGCCTCCCATAAAAGGACCATCAGAAAACCTAAAGTACTTGGCAGCCTCCCCCATGGCGGCCTCTAACGCATCCAAGATTGGCTTCCTCTTCTCCCCGCGCACGACGAGCTCATCCCACGTCTTTACGCCAGCTCGCCTGCAGAACTCGGCCTTGCTCTTGTCCGCAGTCTCCGGATTAAATGGGAAGGCTTCGGCACAAAGGGCCGCACCTGTGGTGAAGGTTGTGTCCATATGAGCGTTAAACGCCGCGTATAAGCCGACAGAATTCCTAAACAACGAAGGGCCATGGGGGTATTTTTTATCCAAATACACGGCAATATCGAAGGAATCTCCCACCAATGTGTTGGTGGACGGGTCTTTGATGGCTGGGAGTGTATAGAATGGCTCTCCGTTGCTGAAGAAGCGCACCGGCTCTAAGCCGAGACTTTTGCGGGTTGACTTTACTTCAGATAGGTCGATCCATTTTGTGACGAAGTTGGCGCGCTTGAAGTTTAGTGCGTACCGGGCTTTCCATGGATTGGGCGCATATGGGTGAATAGAGGGACCAGAGGCGATGTCGTAGAAGATGATCGGGTCTGATGATGACATGGAGGCTATTGGGGTTGGACGAGATGTAGCAATTATGTTGGCAGATTGAATCTTGCAATAGAATTTGTGCAGCCAGTCCTCAATACGCAGTTAGGCCACTGATGTTGTTAGAAATGTTCATGTTGTCATCCGTGCTAAGATTGTCAAACGGGCTGGGCCCTCGGAATTTATAACTTGTCTCCAAGACATTTCGACTCTATGGGTCAGCCAGCGCGTGAGATGGGCAGAATCGAAGGTAAGACATTGACTTTCTAATCTCCCCATTGATGTTGCGATCTAGCGAATTGACATCTAGAATTAAATTTGCGGTGTTCATTAGCCATGCGGCCCGTCCCACCTGACTCCACATTTACCCCCCTGCCAATGGGCCGGCCCGTCTTAAACCTTATTTTCCGGAGCAGTGTACTTTGTCACGTGTATGAAGCTCATAATGATTCATTACTAAGCGATTTTTTTTTCAGTCTGACTGCAGTGAAGTTAAGGAAACGACAAGCAAGTAGTGATAAATTTCTGGTCAACCCATTCGGTCATGCAGAAGCCACAGTAGCCCGCGCATTACGAATGGTCCGAAGCATTTACGTCAAAAGCTGAATTGCCCGCCAGGGTCTCAACTACGTACACCTATGGGGTGACTTAGTAGTATGTATTTCGCCCCGAAGGAGAAAGTATTTCGGGCTTGGGCACATCATACCAATCATACAGAATGGAACACCTAGTGATATTCTAACCGTTCTCGTCGGCCCCCCCCAGCCCCAGGACAGCTCGCATCTGGCGTACGTTATTGTGAGAATCTCTGCCACTGCCAGATCATAAGCAGCAACTCCGTCACGTCCGCAACTAACTCGGGAAGCGTACTCAGCGACACCAACAAAGAGTTTTTCGACGAGGCGACTTGGCGAGGACTGGCGAGGACTAGCAAGGACATGATCACGACAGGCTGTGTATAGGTATTAGTATAGTATCATGCTCGTGGGGATACTAGAGAAGTTGGGGTGGTCATCATCGTCATCGGCGGTAAAACCCACGTTTGTCAAACGCAAATACCTTGATGATGCACTTATAGACGAATATCAGGACGTTGATCTCGCCATTTCGTACACGATAGGTAGAATCACAAGAGTTAGGGAAGCGACTGTGGCTGACGCTTCAGGCGTTACTCCCCTACCGACCATTATCTGGAATCATAAAGGGAAGATCTCTCCTTGTCTTTGTTGATTAAGACAGCTGGAAAGAAGACCCTTTTCCTGTCCCGATAACTATGCCCCCTTTCCTGTTGGATTGTAAGAAAGGGAATCACCTTGGATCCTGATCTCCACAATTCTTGGCTCCTTGGAATCGCTAATTTCCACATTATGATCACCGTCTCGGAGAACCGTCAGCTTATAAATATCCGGCTCTTCGGTCCCAAACTCGTGTGTGCGCCCGGGTCCAACTCCACCCACACCCACCACACAGATACCGAGCTCATAAGTATTTGGCTTTGGCGACGACTGCTTGAAGAGGCGGTAGTGGGTGATGTTGAAGTCTCTACGTACCCATTCCTCAGTCTCCTCCCAAGAGTTATCCCCCAGCGGCCAGTTTACACGGGACGGTGTTGAGGATGCGGGGTATGTGGAGTTCGAAACTTGTTTTGCTCCAAAGGCCGACTTGACGATGTTCCAAGCAGCACCAGACCATTTCTTGATGCTAGCTCCGAACTCTTTGACCTTGTTCCATGGTTTTTTCACCTACTCCGACATGGTCTTTCGAGCACCTATCAGCCAGTCAATGGCACTGCGAACAAACTCGGCAATTACAGCCAAAGCGTTGGTATATACCCTAGCTGCGGCATCTTGGAGATCCTCAGTAAAATTAGAACGTATTATAGCCTTGCCGTCGGCGCATAGCCGATCCCAGTGCTCGTGGCTCTTCTTCTCTTGCTCGCCAATCTTTTTGTCGAAGTACTTCTTCCAACCGACCTCTTCCTTGCCCTCCGACGTGTCTGCAAATTTGCCCATATCCTTCTCGATATATTCAAAGTCGCCTTGGGTTTCTTGGATGCCACTCAGCGCGCGGCTCTCCAAGACCGTGTAGCCGTTCAATGCGGTCCCGGCGTTGTCCTGGAGAATAGTGATCTTCGTGAACGTGCGATCATAGTCTACGTGATCCAGCTGATCAGTGACATTGATTAATTCGAGCGTGTTGCTTGAACCGATCGACACCTGCTTGTACAGGCTGATTCGGGCGTCCAATATTTCTTCCCAGTTCTTGTGATCGGAAGTGCCGCTGGTGCTAGCCATCATGTCGTGATATATAAAATTTGAAGTGAAATAAGTATGGGAAGGGCATGGAACTCGGGCTTTTGAAGCTATTGCGAGACTAGGCTGTTTCGTAGAGGAAAATCAATGGTCTGGTTCTATGACTGGATTTTTGAGAGGAGATTGAATGATCTGTTGATGGTGTCTGGTGAGTAGAATCTAAGGTAGAACTTAGGGGTAGTGTGCAGGTCTTGCTGGCGTTGCTTTCAGTTTGAAAATCGCACCTGAGTAATCCTACTGTGTCTTGATACCCGTGTCTTGGCGTATCGAATTCTCGTATGTCTCAGAGTGTTGGATACGAACCAAGAAACAATGCTGGTTCAGTACAACAAGCCATCTGCACGCCACTTACGAATATTATCTATTTCATCAAGGATCGAGATCTACCACACGAGATATACATTCCTCTGACACATCAATCAAGCTTGAAATACCTAGGCAATTTTCAAGTTTAATAATCGTTTTCAAACGATTTTCGGGTACTAGTTCACACTCGATCTTGTATTTATAAATGGATCCTATATCGACAAGCTGAATATGGTTAAGACTAAAAGAATATTGTAAAATCGCATTCGTGCTCTCGCTTTATCGAGGCGCGACGCCCTGAAACATGACTGAGGTCAGCGCAACTCGTGTCATCACCGAGCAATGGTCATTCCTGCAATTGGATGGCATGTCGTCTCAATGGGGGTTTAGCTGGTAGTACTCCTACACCTCGTGCCTCACTGCCTATAGCAAATCTTCGTGCCTCAGGCTGCTAAAGGCTTTTATTGATACCAAAGGTTGAAAATCACAAGCGATTTAAATTGGGGGTGGTATCATTACGTACGGCCTGACTATGCCTCCGGCGGCCCTCGAATTTTGAAAGAAAAAAGGCGTCTTGAAGCAATACACGTATTTATCCATTCCCCCCTTTGGCCTGCGGCGCCACACGTGTGTGGCTTAGGCCCTACATATCCTCGAATCTTGACTACTACGACTTAATGGCCGAGTTACACTAAGCGCAAGCCACATTTGAGGGGTCCCATAGGGAATTTAATTTAAGCAAAGCTTCCTAAATTTTTTGAAATAATTTGTAAATTTAGTAAAGAAGCTTTGCTTGATTACCCTAATCCGTTCCCGTTGCGGCGTCGTGTATTCCGTGGTGGGTCAGACATTAGGTACGCCGTTGCGGACTGCTTCCGTTGCGGGGTAAGACCGGGTTCCTCGGGCTCCTCCGGGCTCTTTTTCTCGGGCTCCAACTCCCTTACGTAAGCGTCACCGGGAGCAATGCCTATCATTATGCCTTACGAATAAACAAAGTAGCCTATCGAGGATCTGCGGAACTTGTATCAGAACCGGAGCATTTAAGGGTATCTAGTAGAGGGAAATTCGTATCCTTCTTTATGATCCTTCCATGTCATATGCCATGACGGAGAAGACAAACATGCCGTGCGTATACTACTCTTTGTAGCCCGCTAAGTCCGGGAGCAGATCGATTCATCGATCCCGTAGCAAGGAGAGCCTTCCTGCTCCTTCAATGCCGCATCCACCCTAGCGTCAATAAAACTTGTCAAACCGTCAAGCCTATGATTACTGGGTTCCTGTGTGACACCTCGCGCATCCCACAGGGCGGCTCCTTCCCACGTCGATGTATGTCGCACCGGTCTTGCGTACTACTTGTGTAGCTTCTCGTTATCGAAAATTACTGCAGTTTGCAGTGCACGAGAATGTGTAAGTGCAGCCGCCAAGGCGGCGTGCGGCGTGCCTACCACCGACGATAAGGGGGTCCAGGATACGTAAGTTTGTCTCTCATCGTGCCGTGCTACATGCTCAAGTACGCAGTAATCTACGGTTAAATTACCGAGATGATATATTGATGTCATCGCTGGAGAAATCGATCGCCTTACCCAAGATGTTTAAGACAAGGCTTTGAGCTAGAAGCCGTAGTTACTGTAGATAGCGTCCGCCCCGTGCTAGACTGTCTCGAAGTAGACGGCCCGTACCGAGCGAGCCGTTTGCGTCAAACATGCGTAATCTACTACGGAATGTGTCCAGCGTGAAATTTACGCGTCATTAGCTAGTTTCAAGAACAATAAGATCTCTATATACCTCAGTACCTAGGTAGCTAATCGACCTTGGAGCACGACTTTGGAATAGGCGTAAGATATAGGACATTGGTATACGATTAGGTACAAGCAACGGACTAGACTACAGTGGCGTGAATTATATGGTTAGCCTTCGATGGTCGAGAAGTAATCATCCGGTTAGATACCTAGGCACGTACCTGGGATATATAATGCAGCTTGTGCCTCTAGCTGCTCGACTACCAAGATTAAAATAAGAACACTCAACAGACTGAACTCCAGCCCTACAGGATATTATTACCCCAGAAATATTTTCCAGAGGATTTTCTACTTTGCTATCGGTCAACATGGTTCCTGCTCCTGATTCTCATTTATCCGATGCCAAATACGGGTATGACTATGTGGTGGCTGTTACTGCAGCCAGCCTTGACTCCGATCTTAAGTTGTATTTGGACAAATCCGAATTCTCATCCAAGTCCTTATGGGTGATGACGGCAGAAACGTATGACGGCTACGAAATAGTTGACCCTAGAAATCTCCCGGGCGAACTGGGAAAAATTGATCCCTTCAACATACCGGACCATGCTGATCCCGCGGACGATAGGATCGTCACCCTGACCAAGGCTGGCTTTCAACTCGGAATAAAATTCAAGCCTGGTCTTCCGGAGAGTATTCCAAAGGAAAAAATCGTCAATATTCTGGTGAGACCCTATACGTTATCCGTCACGGTCCTGTTCGGCCAGGCAACAATCGTGATCAACAGCCGGAGCAGAGGCTGGCAAAAATTCGACCAGAATACAACGCGTTGGCAGATGATTGTGGACATGCCATTGACTACCAATCATCTTCCATGGAGTCTTGACACTGCGTACTTCAACAGTCGTACAGATCTGAAGAAGACTCTCCTCGATAGCCTGAGAAGCACTCCTAAAGAGGAATATACGCTGCGCCAAACCCTCTACGATTTCGACGAGGCCAAATTCAATCCTGAACTCAATCAAGATCCAGGGTTCCCGGACACACCAGAGCTGGTTATTGACAGCCCGAAGTTCAGGGATCTCGCTATCGCAATCCTCAGAAGCTACAGCGAAAGTCTAAAAACATCTGGGCAGCTCCCGGTAGCGGTCACAGCCGAGGGCTTATCACCGTCGCCGCTGAGAGTCACCGACATCGAACGCCAACTTTCTCTACGCTCGGATCTCGTCGGTGAACCTCCTTTGGACTCTATTGCCACTCTAGATTTTCTCTGTGCAACTAATGGCAAGCGATTACCGCCTCCAGCCCGGTTCGACTGGAGCTGGATGGCGCCGACTGACCTCAAGACCTGCAGCACAGTAGTTGCCGTAAACCGCAACACTCTCGGGAGATTCTTCTTGGATCATATGATGCAAGAGACTCGGAAGTACTGGCTGAACGCGTGGTGCAGTGTATCAAAATCTTCGCAAGAGTTTTGGCATGATTTTGATCTCGTGCAGGTATCGTCGCCCACGTGCGCGGCGGTTGTCGATATTGACGCGCCTATTGTCGACATGAACAGCAGACAGATAATTCCTGATGTCGTAGTCATCCGACACCATAGCGAGTGTAAAGACGAAAGTAGTTGGGCCAAGGCTAACATGATTTATGACTACTCCTGTCGTATTCAGTTCGCCGATGATCACATCTACGTGACGCAACACATGAAACTGTACATGAACCGGGAAACTATGCAGATTCCAGATAGCCACATGATCGTCGACATAAAGATCGAAGATACCATCAATATATCCGTCAACTCCAACGGCCGCCTGCATCTGACATCGACCGCGGATCCAAAAGTCACCGATACGTCCTACATACGTGGAAAGGCCTTGATAGACTTTTTCAAAGGATACAAATTAAACCCGGCCGTTCTCGTGGCGTTTAGCAAGAATCGAATTACAATGAGGAATATGGAAATCCCCAATACTCAACAATTCGTGTTCCCTGGAGCGAAGACTTTCACTTACGAAGCCATTGGATTCTCCAATTGGCAGGATTTGATATGCGGCATCACTTACAAGGGGGATAGTGCCCCAGAGAGTAAAGAGCCCGTGACGCCCTCATTGCTTATCAATGGTGATCAAGCGAAGGAAGAACCTCCCTTGCTTCTGGAGTACTCATCTGATCTGATGCAGAATTACGTGCACGGCGAGGTGATGTCTCCGACGGCTAAACTTGAGGCCTTGCAAACCAGAGATGGTCGTTCTCTAATATTTACCATCGACACCTCAAACGTGCTGCATGCCATCGAGGAGGTCAGCGGGAGCACTAATACGGGATGGGTACCGATCGATCTCTCTTCTGCTGCGCTGGCAGAGTACTTTCCCGGGCGGCAGGCTCGAGTGCGAACATTCAGTGCTGGGCAGAGCGCAATCACAGGTGCTATCAACCTGGCGATGATTGTAAGCTGCGACGGCACAGATCACCTCCTTGTGTCCCTTGGCAATTCGAGCGACGTGAGCCCCTGGATTCAGAAGCCGATGTGGATACCGATCCCCTTTGACGGCGAGAAGGAGAAAAAAGATGAGAAGATTCAGGTCGCAAACGTTTTCCTCACCGAGCCATTTAACCACGCCGAGTGCCTCTTTGTCGACCTCAACTGTAAGGGGGCGATCCTTCGTTACGTGGTGGACGTCGATGCCGGACAGGGGGCAGCTCACTGGATCGAGCACGATCTTCCTCTCGGTATTAATGCCGAGAACTACGCGAGCTGTGTTGGTCGGGTCAGGGGAACCCACATTGACGGTATTTATACGGCTGGAAGCAGTGAAGGCACGGCGCAGCTGGTATATGTGCCTATAATGAACGTCGGCAGCGACTCACCACGAAGGCTTGGGCTTCCAAACAATGCTCGTGCTGACGCAATAGCCACGGCACGCAACATAGACATGGCAACGGATCTGTATGCAGTCAGTAACGACGCGCTGTTTCGCTTTGATCCCGCAGGCCAAAGTGATGGAGCCGTGGGCAAACTGGTCGCCCAGAACGAGACATTCAGGGGTACAGATATGTTGCGTGCCATGACACACGACGGTGTGACGACTATCTGGGGCCTGAATGCTAGCCGCCAGATCTACTATCTTTCCTGCCCTACAAATCAGACACATCTACCTTCGGCTTGGAGTGTCCCAGTGCCCATCTTGGACGAGGCAGAACGAATGACTACCTTCATCAATCGTGATGATGGTGGAAACACGGTGTTTGGTTCCCGTAATGGAGAGCTCTACCAGATCCTCCAGGCCACAGATAACAGTTCGCATATTTGGAGGGTGCACAAAATAATACTTGCCTCTCATCCCAAGCAGCCTGCTTTATCCTTCATGTCTTATACCACTACGGTTCAGGTCATGCAGAGGGACGGCACCACGGCACCACATGCTCCGCTCCTCATCACGGCTAACTCGCGGACACCGGCTTACATCAATGGAACCTATTATATCCTGTCTAGAACCCCGATCAAGGTGCTAGGTGATCCTACGGGTTCTCTTACAATCGTCGAGGCTATCGCGGATCTGAATGCAGCAATACTCACCATCACTACCGAAGATGAGCTGACGACTGTTACTATCAATCCTATGGACAACACCCTGAAGAAACTAACAATGCTTAATAGCCCCGAGGCTCTTCGCAATGCTACTATACCTCTTAACGTAAAGGCTGGCGGCTTGATTGGCAGCTCCGAAACAAAGCCTCTTATCGATCCGTCTACCGGTGATAATGATGTTGCAGCGGCAGCGGAGTGTCTCTCGAAGATTAGACAAGCCTACGAGAATTCCCTGTCGTCCACCAAGTCAAGTGACGAGCTCCAATATCTGAACAAAGGCGTCGTGCCGGCGACCATGTGCATGGCAATGTCTCCAGTAGGAGTGGCGGGGGTCTTCTCCATATCTCCAGGAGATCTCTTCCGCATGTTGAGTCAGTCGGAGACGCCGTAGTAAGTGGCGTGGAGCTTATCAAGGATGGCCTTAGCAATACCTGGAAATTTGTCGTTCGCATCGCCGGCAAGGTATTCCATGCGGTACTGGACACCATGCATGCCGTTGTTGGGGCCATTAAGTGGGTGTTTGAGAAGGTAAATACTGCCATCCACGAGATCTGGCGATACGTAGAGTTTCTCTTCGCGTGGGACGATATCCGGCGCACCAAGGATGTCATTCACCATGTAGCATATCTTTATCGTGCTCACCAGGCGAATGAGATTCAACATATGAAGCAAGGGCCAGACGATGCTTTTGAAGAGGTTCAAAAGTCAATTCAAGAATGGGCCGGCCTCAAGAACTGGTCGGGCTTGCCAGCAGAAACCGACCAGAATCCCTCAACAAGTGGGAGGAATCTTTTGAAAGGCCAAACCTCAGGGTCTCAAATGCTCGATCGGCACTTTCGTAACACTGCCACCCAGATAACGATTGAGATGCACGATGAAGCGGACGAGGGACTTACCTCCAGCGAACTCGAGCGCATCGGGAAAAACCTGATGGAGACTTTGGAGAAGGAGGACCAGACACATACAGAAGTCTACAAAAGAATGAAGGATTTCACCAAAAGATTCCGCAGTATGAGTCTTGCCTCTTCTCTCCAGGAGCTGGTGGGTATTCTGGCAGACGGCGCTGCCTCGTCGATCAAGAGCCTAGTAGACACCACGCTCGACGTGCTTACCGAAATGATGGACAGCATTATTGGAGTTCTCGACTCGAGGATACATATTCCCGTTGTGTCGGATATCCTCGAGGCTATCGGTGTCTCTAGCATCACCTTCCTTGACCTCTTTGCCTGGATTACGGCTACAGCCTACACTGTCGTCTACAAGTTGGTCAATAACCGGCCTCCATTCCCAGGGGGTCGTGATACGGACAAGGTACTTCAAGCCAAATCTTTGGACGAAATGAAAAACCTCTTCGCTGCGCCGGACACCCTTCGGCGCCCACACACCTTTGCCATGGCACCAGTCGCCAAATCCCATGTCCGCGCTAGTCTCGCTTCCGATTTCCAACGTGACTTTTACTCTTTTGGTCATTATGTCACGGGCACTCTAACGGGCGTGGGTGCTTTCATCACCTTCTATGAAGCCTACCTGCCCCCTGAGAACGCGCTGAGTACAGCCTCTGGTGCTATTGGCTTCTTCACTGTATGCGTTCATGGCGCAACCGACTACTCCGTTCTAGAAAAGGCCGAGATGAAGGAAATGAATGGGCATATACATACCAGGAAACACTTAGGAGACGGGATTTTAAATGGTCATTGTCGCGATAAGATTAACCCTAGAATTGCTGCTAGCTAAAAGGAGCATTTGAACAGGAAATACTCCTCGAAACCGGTGGAACGCCTTATCAACTTTAGTTTGGATGGCGACTTGTGTCATAGGAAACTTTATGTGGTAAACGACAGGGATTTATTTTAATGTCTGAGATGGAGGCAGAGAGCTTGAGGTGAGAGCAAGGTGAGAGAATAGGCAACGAGAAATGAGAGTTGGTTAATTATGAAGCTTTATTTTCTGTACCTTTCGAACTAAACTTCGGCCTGATCTCGCCTGTGACGCTATTCGTATCGTAAAAATCCTCAATCCCGGGCGGGCCCGATATTCCATGAGGTTGATATGAGAAAATTACTTGTGGAATTGTATTAGACTCTCGATAAATGAAATCCGGGGCAATTTCCCGATACAGCGGGGCTAAAGGGGGACAGGTTCGGTGACGATGAAGCTACGAAGGTCTTATACTATTCATTCTGCTTTGAAGACCGATGTCGGCTTATTTTTTCTCTTCGAGTAACGATCCACTTGGAAATAGCTACCTTTTCCTTATTTTGAAACCTACGTTGGTGCTTAATATCCTTAAAGGGTGTGCTGTGCGGCCTGACGGAAACTGAAATTTTGGCCATCATACCCGCCTACCTAATTTCTTTGGTTATAATAAAGCCCCTCCATATATCAGTCGCTCAGAGCTCAAACCCATACTCCCGCATCTCTCCTGCGTCGTTGTTACTGAGAGACAGCGAATAGCCTTTATCCTTGGTAGCATTATCACTGGCCTAAAGTCTACAGGCACTAACCAGTAGCATTCAAGAGGCAGTTCGACTCACACAGAACGCTAGCACCTCGAGACTGATTTTGGGGAGTTATTCATGCCGCTTATACGCGAGGGCAAGACCAAAAAAATCGCATTTTTGGACTTGACGAACCAATCTTACTCGGCGCTCTATGCTCTATCAGAAAGGCGGTGTTGAACATGGTAACAGCCAAACTCAGGGCTCCGTATAAGAGAGATGGTGTACTTGTCCCGAATATCATACTAGGAATGACCAACGTAAGCCACCAAAGAACATCTTCGCGCAGCTGCCATTGAGCAGTTGTCTCCTCTAAGCGGAGGGATGGTGAAGTTTGCCAGTTATGCCCCCAATGAACTAGACACTCTGGAAGCAGCTACTAAAGCCGCGAGATCGGTTTGGGGAAATGCAAGTGTCGGGAATGGAGATGGAGGTGCTTTCCTGCCCAAGTTTAAAAGCAAGCAGTAACTATGTCTTGTTCTGACCAATTCCCCCCATTGGCACTTGTGTAGGGTTAGCTGTCAAGTACATTGAGGACTGACCTTGGGACTTGTAATACCAATCTCGTCCTTGGGTTTCCGAAGCCGAGTGGTAGTGTATTCCGTTAGGTCTCTGTTGACAATGGGCTTCACGTATAATGCTCAAATAACTCTAACCCAACGACCCTCACCATAGGCTTAACTCTAACTGCAGTGTATGCCTACCTAGGTAGGTACGCTGGCTGGCTACATAGGTATGTATCGATATACAACAAACTCACATACCTGGCATGCTGAGTTGTGGATGATTCGAAGCCTCCAAAGCTCACAGCGTAATAGATGCCTAGGCCCGTGCTATATACTATTTAACATGGAAGCCATTGTTCAGCATCAAGTTCAGAGTGTCCTTCTGGTTGGTCAGAGTGATCTCGTCCCTTCCAGCTACCTTCTTGACTGTCTGGATCGCCGTCGCGGGACTCTGCGTCGGGTCGTCCGGATCCGAGGTAAAGATGCAACAAACAACGCCGGTGACGTGCGGAGCAGCTATCCAATAAAGTTATGCGATTAGAATTGAACTATGGGATAGGGGGCGATAAGTGAAGGGTTACTTACCCATGGAAGTCCCCGTCTTTACGACAAGTTCGCTGGCCCCCCCAATGCCCGCAGACTTGATATTCACCCCTGGTGCGAGGACATCTACGCCTATAGACAGCCATACGTTAGCACGGACTCGTATTGTTTCCCGTAATCATTTTCTGGCTTGGGAAAGCGCGCCCTTACATTTTCCGTAGTTGGAATTCACATAGTTTTTGTCGTCCTTATTCGTTGCCCCAACGGTAATTGCCTCAAAAGCTGAAGCTGGAGAGTGATTCATAGCATCTTCCTACAGTTCACGTTTTCCGGTTAGCAAGTTACAATAAAAAGATTGTAAATCCATAGTTGGTCCTCTCACCGCATGATTCCCCGCGGCCACGACGACGGCCATGCCGGCGCTGACCGCGGACCGGACTGCGTTGTTGAGGGAGGAGGATTTGCCGCCCCCAAGACTCATGTTGATGACGCTGCGTCGAATCTTGCTACCGGCGTCTTTGACGGACCAATCTATCGCTTTGATGATGTCAGAGGTATAGGCACCCGGGCGCTTGCCGTCTCGTTTCTCCTGATCCGTGAGGTCCCTGAACACCTTGACGGCAATGACCTCGGCCTTCTTGGCGACGCCGCATTGCTGGCCGGCGATGGTGCCCGCAACGTGGGTTCCGTGGCCGTGCACATCCTTATCCTTTGTGTTCTCGTCTTTGGAGCCATCATCCTTGGAGACGATAGTGGTCCCCCAGCGAGCACGCCGGACACTGTCGTTGTTGAATTCCTACAAGGCATGTTAGCACGCGATACATCAGAGACCGAAAAGCGCTTCCTCGGGACAGACATCGTGCTCAATGTAGATTCCCGTGTCGATCACGTATGCGTGCGTGTCTTGCCCATTCGCAGAAGCATAGACGTATGTAGTAGCTTCGCTCACGGCCTTGTCACGACAGATACGAGACAGTCCCCAGGACGGAACGTTTGTCTGCGTGTGAATAGTATCCTCGGTGGTATGGAAGAGGCGATCGGGCTCGACGTTTGCGACCTAGAGGGTAACAGATACGTGTGTTAACAACGTGCTTCGTCTCTTTGGGGAAAGGATGCTTACCTCGGAGGAGTTTCGAAGCTGCCCCACAGTCACGTCGTCCAAGCTGCCGGAGTATCCAGAGAACCCCGCGAAGTCATAGCGGTGGTTCACGCCATGAAATGTGCTGCCTACGATCTGGGCAGCTCTCTGCAGGACAGTGCTGTGGATCCTAGAGATATGCTGACCGGCGGCCTCGTAGGAGATTTGAGGCTTGAAGGTTACGACGTAACGTCCCGGAACGATAGAGTCAACTCCAGCCATTGTAGCAAGACGGGAAATTCCTTTTCAGTCTCTAAACTCTTTGACAGTTAGCTCTTCTCCTATTCGGTTCGGACAACTTGGGTATTCTTATGTGGCTTATCAACTGGAAGTACGAATGAGGTTGAAACGGTACCGTTGACACGAAGCTTGTCATATATACCCGCTCAGCCGTGAAATGGAACTCGTGAGATACGCAGGAGGGTGTGAAAGTATGGCCCTTGGTTGGAGATACACGAGTCGTGTGACGGGTTGCAGGACTATGTTCACTAATGCTGAGGTAGGCGCGAATGAAGAAGTTGCAGACGGAGTCGAATGTATCAGCTGACTCTGGTGTTGCATTGTGCCGTATTCGGCTCATCTCGGTCAGAGCACTCACCATCCCGCATATCCTTATTCGCCCCAATCGATCTCCTATAACGTCGACGTGCCGAAATCGAGATGCATATCCTACATCTCCGCGCCAGCCACCGTCTCTCTGATGACAAATTGATAAGGAAAATGGGGGGAAATAGGGGAAATGGGAGGGAATAATGGAGGAGCGCCTCGGCTTTCTACCTAACTACCAAGGACGCACCACATCAGGGTATTCGTCGTCCATTGATAATGCAGGCTGGAATAACGCACGTCGAGATGCACCGAGTGAGTCCCAACTCACCTATCAAAAGCCTACACCATTTATCCGCGTTCCCTTTGCACTACCTATTTAGGTACTTTTACGCGAACTACGCAGGAGGCAAACAGTTGGCTAGGTAAGCTACATATATCAATTCGATCTGTCAGTTCCTCGGTCCGTATTACTTGGGTAGCGTTACAGGTCTACTAGTCACCTTATCACTCGGGTAAAGATACAGGTAACAGAAAGGTCTGTTGATCCCAGCGAGGCAGCGATGACTATTGGTATGAGAGAAGGGATGGGATGGGATGGGATATAAGCTGCTTCGTTCCGATGCCCCTTTTCGCTGGTTTCTTGTATATTTACGGAGCTTGGAAGCCAGTTAGGTTCACAGTCTTCGCGTAATAATAGAAATGCTCCTCTATCAAACGGCTGGCTTCATAGTATGACCAGCATTTAGCCCAGAACAGTTTATGTCGCGGAAAATAATTTCCAAAGTATGAGCTTCGTTTCAAATCTGTTGGGAGGTGATCTAGAACGGTCGCCAAGTAAGTCCTATAACTCACTCCACAAACACGTTACATTGATAGATGAGCTGACACCCAGCAGAGCCTCATTCGGACCTAATATACTGCTGGCATATGTCTAGGCTCAGGCAAAAGATGGAGATCATCGAAAGGACGGATGGGTCGGCAAGTGAATACGTCACATTTTTCTCCGCGAAGCTGTGATAAATGACGAGTATCTTTATTAATTATGCCCTCTTACAAGGCAAGGCTCTCATGTGCTATGACCACGAACAATATATGCGATCCCCGGTTCAGTTCCGTATGAATCGGGGTGTTAAGGCCAGCTGAAATCCCCAAAAGGGGGGCAACGTAGGACTTTCTATAATATGATTGGTAGCTATCGGACGGCGACTGTGGGCGACTGTGGGCGACTGCATGAATCGGACGGATGCTGACCGCATACTAGCTCCGGTTAAAGACGGATCCGTTCAATGTCACGGTAGCATCAGTATCAGCCTCATCGAGCTCTTTTCAAGACCTTCGCATCCTATCACGAATAGACGAACCTAAGAACGCACAAATTCGGTGCCAGTACCTGCCTACTTAGGTACCTAGATATACACAGTGGATCGGTATGAGAAATCAAGACTAGGCTTTGCCATTGGTCATATAACTGTCATCCGGATTATAGCTGGCAACATGTGCTTCCACTGCGCGAGCGTGCCTCCATCGAGCGACTATGTCAGTGCTGATTGGTAACATGTGCAATTCATTGGGTGAGTCGCTGCGTACATGCACGAGAGAGCCGAGGGATGTCCCCGATTGACGTTTCACTCGTTGTATACGTGGAGGGGAACATTCTTCTATATCGCCGAATCCGAAAGTCATCACGCGCATAAGTTGTAGTCTACGAGTAGTGAAGGACGGCGGGAACGTTTGAGGTAGTAATACTGGCGCGGGGAACCATTTTGGGATGAAGAGACCCATGGAAGAACTATCTGTAGAGGCAGTTTACGTTTACAATTTCTGAGAATTGGGTTTTATGTCGATATATAATTCTTCATTTCCGACACCAATGTTGCTCGTTCCCGCCACCCAACTTCAGTTTAACCCCTATTCCTTCCCTGCAGATATATTCCTTGCAAATATTTAACAATGGGCCAAGTCCTCACAACTGTCCGGGCCGCGGTCCAGGATACTAGCAAGAAGGCACAAGCCGACGATGCTCTCAATGCTTTATTGCAACTAGCGGAAACGAAGCAACGTCTGTTCTATACCCAAATCACGTAAGAATATACCCTACCCATTGTTGTCGCGTGTCCAACTAATAGCCCTAACCTCGGATTAGATCTCCCAACTTCGACGCTGCCGTACTCCCAATCGACCAGGTCATCCAAAACGAGCAAATCATCCGATGCAAGGTTACCAATGACGGAACCGCCATCGCCAACGTGTTATCGGAGTCTTTCGGCGACATCGTGTCCGGAAACGTGGCTAAAGGTATCACGGACGTGTTGAAGCGTGCACTGGACGTTTTATTCGGGTCCTTCTCAGCCAGCTCATCGACGGTGACACGATAGTATGCTATTCACATTCCATTTGCCATATTCATATTAGCTAATAGACATACTGTCTCGTCTGCACCGGTGCACTCGGAGGCCTCACCCGCATCGACGTGAACCTTTTCATGTACAATTACACCGGCCCCGGACTCGTTGACGATATCCAGAACGTTCTAGCCGCCTCCATCGTCCTCTCGTCGATCAAAACAGACAACATAACCGACAACACTCTTCGAGTCATCATTCAAACATGCTATGTCGACTCGGATGCCGAAACCCAGAGGAGCATATATAAAGAGATTCATGCTATCTTGTTTCCTCCGTCCAAGTCGTTGGAAGCGGCTGATGTAAGTGCGTTGGGCCTTCAGGGAACCAGCTCCTACAATGCCGTGATCCAGCAACGAATCTTCCGTCATCGTATCAAGCGTGCCGCCGCCGATGCCAACGGCACGATACCGAAACTGGCTTATAATCAAGTCGACATCGAGAGTACGTTCACCACCGTCGTGAATATCGGTGCCGGCGACGAGAGTATCAGCAGCCTCGAGTCTTGGGTCGTCACCTGGTTGAAGCTTCGACTGCCTACCGTGGCCCTTGTCGATATCTGGTCCGTACTTGTCACCACCGCAGACCCACACATCGATACTACCGTCAGGGTTCGGGTGGACAAGAACAAGGTCGCGAAGGACGACATTGACGGCCAGCTAAACGCATGTCTCGAGGACCTGATGAAGAATTGTGCCCTCCCACCGGTCGTGATTTCGGGGTACAACGTTCCCAGACAAATGTTTTACCTCCAGTAACTTGACTGGCAAGAGCTATAAGGCTAGGTAGCTATAGGGGGTCAGGGAGAGGAGGGGTTTAGGGACAGGAAGGACCCGGCAGCTTAACCACTAAATATCAGTCATTCGTTTAACTACCTACCTTTACAAGCACCGGACTGAGTAAATGTTGTCTCTTGTCGATTTATTGATTGAACCCGGCTTGCTATGCTTTCGAGATTTGTTATATCTACCACCAAAAAATGCTATGGGGCCTAATCTACATCTAATACATCCGGCAGAAGCCCCGCGCCCGGAACCGTCCGGCCGGGCGACACGGATAACCTGAATAATTTCACCAGATCAACCTTTTAGAGCTTTCGACCTGTATCAATCGAAAGATTATTCAATGAAGAATTGATCAATTCAGTTTGCACCCTTGTACGATATCTGGCTATAGAGTTATTCTTATGGCCTAGATACTGAGTTATGGGAGTCACGTGATACCCCTCAGAGGTCGCATCCCACCTATTTCCAACTCAACATGCCCTTTCATTTACGTCTAATAGGTCACCCATTTCTTCTTGGAATGGGTCAAGATCTATATTATTGAGAGCTCTTTTAAATACTAATTGATTGATTCAATATCTGGCATTCTGGGGCCTTTAAATAAAGGATTATTGATATGGGAATATTGCGTTGACTTGGAACGTTATCACGTGCCACCCCGCCGGTCGCATCCCACCAACGGACAATTTATTCATTTCTAAAAACTTTACAGTTAGAGCATGCACCAGCTCGATATCTATATAGATTGAGAGCTCTCAATTAGACGAATTGAATGAGCCAGGTTGAATTTGAATTGAGCTGTAATTGGGCAGTGGCTGTGGGATGGCTTCCCTTCCACTGTCACCCCCCAGAGCAGGCATACCAACCGCAATGGGTGGACAGACACTGAGTGCGTGTCAGTCTGTGCTCGCTTTGCCGACAACGCATCTATTGCCATCAAAGAGCGTACCATCTTCGCACTTGGGCTGCCTCTTGAAGACGCAGTCATTATTCGAATCGAGGACAAGTCCAGCCCCACACTGCGGCCTCCTGGTCGACATGCACTTGTTGCCCTTCTGGGTCGTACCGGGAAGGCACGCAGGTTGCGTGTTAGATACGCAGACCTCGCCATTGAACTCGGTGCCTGGGGGACACGCCGGCTTGCTCTTTGTTACGCAGCCTTCGCCGTCGAATTCGGTCCCGCGCGGGCATTTGGGCCTCGTGTCGCTGACGCACTTTGTGCCGTCGAAGTAGCAGTCAACGGGACAGCCGGGACGAGTCTCGGAGACACACTTCTTGCCGTTGAATGTTAGGCCCTTGCCGCAGAAAGGCGTCTCGGGTACGACGCATGCCTGGCCGTCAAAGGTTGAGCCGCGGGGGCAGACGGGGCGGAGGTCGGAGACACGGGAGTTGGCGCCATCAAATATCGTGCACGGTGGGCAGCTAGGGGTCTCCGGGGAGGTACAGAGGCATTTATTGATGCCAGAGTTGTCGGGACACTTGGGCACGGTAGGAAAGACGCAGACGTTGACGGCCAAGGTCGATCCAGAGGAAGAGCCCGGAGGCTTCTGGGCGATGCACTTGTCGCCCGTGAAGGTGGATCCAGGAGGGCACTTGGGGGAGTCACCAGTGCAGCCGTTACCGTTGAAGATGGACCCGCTAGGGCATTTTGGGCGACGCTCAAGAACACATCTAGACCCGCCAAAGGTTGAACCTGTGGGACACTCGAGGGACTCGGAGAGCACGCAAAAGCTGTTGCGGTAGACGCCCCCACTGGGGCATGACGGGTCAGCGGTGGTGATACACACATCATTGAAATGGCTATCACCGGCACAAACGGGCTCAACTTCGAGACTGCGACAATGGCCATCGTCATAAACCAAACCCTCCGGGAATTTGGATGGATCATCTATCTGCTTAAAGCACTCGTCCCCGTCATAGTCCATGCCGCCGGGGCAGCAAGCAGTCTTCCCAGAGCTGTTGTCCCGGGCGATACGCAAATCCTGCCGTTAAAAGTGCCTGCGCTGCACCTGGGCGGCTCCTCCGAGACACATGTGGTGCCGTCAAAACCAGATCCCCGGGACATCCAGGGGGCCGAATAGAGAGACACTTGTCGTTCTCAAAGACGAAGCCCCGTGGGCAAATGGGAGATCCCGGAGTGCACATGCCATCCGTCAGAGTCGTACCGGGAGGACAAGTTGGGGCCTCGGACCCGACACAGCACTCTCCCTCGAGCCTAAGGCCGCGGGGGCACTCTGGTGGGGTGTTTGAAACGTAGAGGTGGTCTTTGAGTTTGTATCCCGGGGGGCATTTGACGAGGGTATCGGAGATGCAGTTCTCGCTGTTGAAGTGAGTTCCTGGAGGGCATGTCGCGTTCGATTCCGTCTCGCAAAGGCGCCCGTTGAACTTGGACCCAGGAGGGCATTTCGGCAGCTCTACCTACGGAGACGCAAATCTGACCGTTGAAGATGAGGCCACCAGGACAGCTAGCGGAGGGTCACTAATGCAGAGACCGCCAACGAGCCTGGTTCCCCTGAGGCAGACACTGGACTCGGGGAAGACGCAGCCCGTTCCATCGTTGATAGTACCGACGAGGCAGCAGCGATAGTTGCCGCTATCATCCACAGTGGGACGGATGTCGTCGATGGAAATCATCTTGGCCGGGGAGGTGGGAACCTTTGGAACGAGGTCGGTGGAATTTCTTACGACATACGGCATGGGGTAGTTGACGCTTCCGGCGATGGGAACCTGGTTGGCGTAGACGCCCATGCACCCAGGGCAAAAAAGTCTTGGCCTTGACCATGGCGATAACTAAGTTAGAAAGAAATACGGGATAGTGTGAACAATTGATGGTTGAGATATTCGCGCCTGGTTATGACTTTGCGCCTGGGTGAGTGTTTGTACTTGCTGCTCCTCAGACCTTTTGATCTTTCTCATGTCCTTCTTTTCTCCTTGTCTCCTTTTCTCCCCCCCTTTTTCCGCCTTTCTCACTCTTTTCTTGAATCAGTTTCCGGGGACTTGATTTAGGATTCAGATGCACACCTCATGGCGTCTACGTGGCGACCTGTTCCCTTGACTTGATGGAGGCGACGAGACGCCCAGCATCCCAATGAGCACATTTTCTGGTAGTTTCTATGTTGAGGAACCCAATAATCTTACCATCGTGGCGACCGATCGCCATAATAATTCTTTCGGCGGCCTGACTTGCGAATCCCCGGCCCAATAACAACCTTTCGGCTTTCATCGACGTCTTCCCCTACACTACTCACACGAAACTTTACTCCTCGTGGCCAGCTGAACTGCCTTGGTCAAAGGAGCCACCGGAAGTCTGAATTCAACGATCTTTGCCCGGTGCGGTATTCCGGTGTAGCCACGCAAGGTACGGAGGCGGCTGATTTGGCTTCCTTACGTTACCAATTTCTCTCGGAATCTCAGACCATGCATCGATTTCACGCGTTGCTGCGTGAGGCTGGCTGGTCAAACGTTTGCCCCCGGTGCAAAGGCATGTGTGCAACGCTGCTTTGCACCAGGTACCCGCTTTCGAAAAAAACTGCAGCCACATGCAAGGAGGCAAAAGTTATGAAGCTAGTATAGGCGTTGCCCAAGAGAGCTGAGCTGCGACAGCCGAAGATCATGCTGACCCAATAACGAAACAGCCAGAAGATATTTGGATGATTTTGGATAGTGATCGAGATCAGGAGCTGGAAGACGGAGTCGAGAGACGGGGTTGGAGCATCGCATTGCATGAGAAAAACTTTGGAGGCGAGGGATAGGCGGCCGAATTCAAGTATAAGTGACTGAGATTGTCTGCCCTTTTGGTTTACCAAGTCCCAGCACATTACACTTCTCAAACTCCAAGATTACACTTTTCAACGACAGCAATTCCACCCGCCGTCAATACATTAGCAAGATGCCCTTCTACGCCTTTTTCAAATGGGCAAGTCTCTTCGCCTCACATTAATACTATCCGTAAAAACACTAACAAAGAAGCAGGCCAAGTCCGATTGGGCCGCTCGATTCACCATCACCGCCCCCGATGCAGACACCATGGACGAGTGGTGGCGCAAGGCCTCCGAATCGCCTCTGGGTTGCAAGCGTCACGCCCCCGACTACTATACCTCTGACCACGAATTCCCCTACCAGATCGTCCCGGAAATGGCAGACGTAATGATGTTTACGCTCCTCTACGATCGCGACAGTCGCAAATTCGACAAGTTTCACAACCAGGACCGTACTGACCACGTCAGCGGCAAGACGTAAGGGCACCCCATCCAAGGTTACTCGTTTAATCCTGACAATTGATGATGAACGTACCAGATTCTACATCCGCGCCAAGGGCAACCCTAAGCTATACTGGACCAAGTATACCAACGGGCTAATTTATGCGTCCGAGACTGCTCGTACCCGGTTCCGAATCCGCATCGACGGGGACGACAAGAACAAGGTAATGATCGGGGATGACCTCATCATCATCTCGAGCGCTACGGACTCGAAGCGCCACTTGGGCGTCGGGGACAGTGGTGAGCTCTATCTCAGCGGCCACAGCACTCCTATGCGCTTTAGGGACCTCAAGAACAACTTTCTCGCTGAGGTTAACGGGGAAGTCGACGCACCTGTGGTCAATGTCGATAACGCTGGCGAGGTCTGGGAGCTTGTCAGCTAAACATTTTCTTGACATGCTGGAAGGAACAGCGAGATATAAACACCTTGGATGCTTTTAACTGGAGTTAGTCATGATGGTGTCTTACGTTCATTAGGAGGCCCAGGATTGGGGCCTGACTCACTCTCTATCAATCTACACTCTCGCTGTCTAAAAAACTTTCAAGTTGCCGGCTCATTTGTAAAGATGAGCAACCACGCCATGACCGGCCTTCTATGGAACGCCATCGAGAACATTTCGTCGAAATTCCCTTTTTATTGAAGAAGCACAGTAGTAATTATGAAAAATCTATGATTCCGGCTAGCAGTGTCGAATCGTCGTCTTGTAAGAGCTTGTAGCCTGTCGACTGGGATGCCGAATCTACTCTGCGACCGGACATAATCTACTTCACTAGGTACCGGACATCCCCTGCGTCTCTGGCAGACGGCGGGCTGTTCCTCCTAAAGTCCTTGTCACTACGGGTGCTACTGGTCATTTGGGGCCATCTCGTAGGCAATCTCTTACGAAACATTACGAAACTCATTACGCCTCCGGAGTGACGCCTTCAGAGTAGCGCCTTCCAAGTAAATAACTTGCAGCAGAACCACGTGTCGAGTATCAAGGGGGATATCTCGCAGACCGTCTCCTCGGAAGCAGCAAGTCGGCTACAGACTTGCCGAAATAGATGCCTTGACCTACACCGGTGCAGATGCCTTCACACCAGAATTTACACGGAGCTGCGTGAGCGCTGTGCGATTCTAACCTCGGCTTCACCGTCCGCCTCCGTTTATCATGCCGGATACCCATGCACTATACCTCCTCGGCCGCACCGTAATCTACTGCACCGAGAATCGTTCCCACCAAGATCTTCGGCGGAACTGGAATTCGGACTTGTTGAAAACCACCGGAGTATGTGTCTCGAACTTCACTTGTATAGGACGGTCGTGCGCAGAGGCGCGCGGGTGTTGGTCACGGTGCCGTAGGACGAGAAGGTCATGTGGAGGGGGTAAATGTATCATAAATTGCTCTCGGAGAGCTGCCACTGACTGGCCCGGTGTTGGAGAGGTGTTAGGTTCGATTCCTATCAGCGCTATCTGGCTGTTCCCCCTTTTCTCCCGTACCATCGGATCGTCCTTACGAGAAGAACGAAGCATTAGGAAAGGTGACAGTGCATTACGGTGATCATCATAGGCTGGGTTATCAGGATCGGACCGTTTACTCTTCGGTCATGTCGTTTGATTATTCTTGCTACCTTGATTCGGGCGGCCACGAGACGTACACTCATCGCCGGCCTCCCGATGTAGACTTCTGAAGAGGTACAATAAGAAGCATTATGTAGAAACCCTCGTCCCGATTCTCTCCTTTTCTTTCTAGGCGATTGCAGCGCATCGAGCCAATTTTAAAAGAGAAGCAGAGCTGGGAGAGGCGCCAAAGTCGTAGTTAGCTTAGTTGTTGTGAGCTCCGGCAGTCCTTTGCGCTACTTATACCGTCGCGTGTACAGAGGTAGGCAGACCGGCCGGGCACGTACACGATGCAAAATGCTTCGGCCTTCATCCGGTACAGTTTTCCCTTACGAATACGGGGCCTTGTCAGATTAGGAGAATCCAGATGGGAAAGGAGACATGGTCAAGATTACATTATTCTAAGCTAGGTTTATACCGCTTATACGTAAACATATCTGCCTTGTCTCTTTGTGGCATCGCATTGTGTGTCCAGAGTAAATTAGTAGGTGTATTGTTATCCTGCTGAGCCCTTGTCTTGGTCCGGAGGTTCGACATCCAGTTTCAGTGCTAATTCGACCCAAGTCAGGAGACAGTAATGTGATTGCAAGTATATGACACTCTAGAACGAGAAATCGCGACCGCAGCAACACAGGGAGCTTCGTCGCACACGTCCTGAAAGAGAAAAGGACCGACCTAGATGTTGTGATGTTGGAGGCGCGGGAGGCGTGTTGGGGAGCCACTGGAAGGGTGTCTATTGATGTTCTGATAGGTACCTACCCACAGGTACCAGCTCGCAAGACCACCGTCTCACATTTTCCTCGTCGAGAGCTGCTGCTAGGGTATGTTCGATCGTATTGTAGCACGCCCGAAGGAGGGTGTTGAATACGCGAACCAAGTTTAGATAGAAACCGTTGGATCCGGAGAGATTTATAGGTCGCCTCTATGCGATTGGATCCGCGAAGCTACCACGGCCGGGCTACATTTGGATGTTGCCTTTTTGATTCAAGAGATGGATAACCCAGGGAGGCCGGACTATCCTAATATCTGGCGAGGTGGCTCCTTTGAAAATACCTATCCTCACAACTGAGGACGCTTTGATTGAAGCGACGAGAGGATGGAGCGGACGGGTCACAGTATAAGAGCGGCCAAAGACAGCAAGAGAGGGACGACATTCGTGAAGGTGTGCGAAAGCTCCAACCAGTTACCATGTAGAGGAATGTCATGAAGCTATGGCACAGGTCTCACGAAGCCGAACCAAATGACGCGAAAATGACAATCCTATGGCGCAAGGAGCTGCGGATCCAACTACAAGGGGCTACCTGCGCACTGGCCTTTGGTTCTCCGAGCCTACCCCCCATCCGAATCACCCGGCCAACACGGCCAGCTCCCCGTTCAAAAATGCGAGAGTCCCAACAGCAGGCCACCTTTTTTGGTCTTCCTTCACCGACCATGATGGTTTGGCTTAAAGTGAAGACATCAAGTAAATACGAGTACTTTCAACAGCTCAAGGTGGGCCCGACGCGACCGTACGAGAGCTAACGTTTTGACAGGAAACCGCCAACCTTTTCAACTGCACGGCGCACTACGCGAGGAACCCGGCCAACTGCAACATGACCGGCGCCGGCGTGTACTTTGCGAACCCCAGACCATATTTCTGGCGTCCGCATTCATTTCCCAAGTGCCGCGACAAGAAGAGCAAAGGCTAGTTGGGGTCGCTCAAGAACAACCTCTTTGAACTGTGTAACAAGCACTGCGTGACGAATAACCATGGAGGGAATACTGGCACCAATTCACAGCGAAGAGGTGGCTGTTCTAGTGACAACGGATCATGCACACCCAGAGTCCGATCAGGATTGAGGGTCTACAGGAGCAGTTCAACAAGTCATCGCCCTGAAGAGGTGCGCAAATCAAAGGGAGCCCCACTTGGACCAGAAAAACGCCTTGCGGGAGTTGCCTTTTAAGGGGGTTCAAGAAACAGCCGTTGGTCATGGGGGACGCAAGAGGTGAACGCAACAGAAGGGAATGGGAATATTTGAATGGAAACCCGAACATTTATCTCTACTACTTGAGTCTCGATTTGAGAAGAAACGGTGGAAGCGCATGCGGGGAGCGTACCGGATGTATACGATACACGACTTGAAGAATGGCGTCGCCAATTGCTTCGAAACACTTGTGTGGGAATCTGAAGCCCTCTGAAGCCCGCGCCGAATACTCTACGACCATGATGACGGAGCAGTCGTTAAATTTAGAGACTTCACTCGAGTCATTCGGACACGACGATCGGAGATCTGGGGACTGGGCAACACTGGCAGCACTTGATCCTACGATCACTTGTATCGCTCTCCCGTGACACCGCGCCTTTTCTCAAGACGGAGCGCCGCCCCGGTTTCTAAGTTGTCGCCCCGAACTACCTTGGGAACCTAGCTACGTGGGTGTAATGTGTAGGAGAGGGTAGACCGAGGACGGCAAAAGGGTTTGCATCTATGCATGACAGGCTATGGAAAAGGCTACGTCGCGGAAGAGGACATCATAGATAACTTGACAGCGCCCGTCGACGACTTCATATTGACCTGGGAACGGGAGGTGATTGGTCGCCGATGAAAGGGAATTGGATGGTTGGGGTTTTGGTACTGGACTGGTCTGGACTGGTCTGGGCTGGGCTGGGCGACTGGGCTGGGCTGTCGTAGACGGCAATGGGCACACTTACACGGAGTCTGACCAGGGCAATCAAAATGCTGAATCAATGGAAGAAGACGACCTAGTTGATGCGATCAGCAGCAGGACCACGCCAGGACGAAGCGCAAGCGAGAAAATACTCGATCTTGACCGTCGCCATGTGAGGAGCAGACTTACATGGTAGACGTGCTCCCGAGCTTGCGTCAAAACAACTTGTCACGATATTACCGATATCTGCGATCGTATCTCGGAGGTGGCTGTCGGTCGGTCGGCCGCGTCCTGTGGGTTGTTGACGAACGTGAAGGATCGTAAAGGAAACCTACAAAGACAAAACATCCCCGGGGGGTTAGCCGTTAAGCTAAGTGAGTGAAGCACGCGATAGAACGCGTCGCACGGCCACGCAAGCGTGATGATGAATAAGGGGTACCGCTGTCCACCAGCATTCCCGTCCAAAAGAATCAAGTCGAATACCAACACACTCGCCAATCCCTACGCCGTCAGGCAATAAGGACCAGAGAGCGGTTGGCAAAACTCTAGACTGAACTGTGGTGATTGTCCGTCGCAGGACGAACTCGATACAGCGACGCACTGCGCAACTGTAGAATTCGGGCTACGACGACAACCCCCGCGAACCCAGGACCTCGATACATGTGGGCCCCGAGTACCATGCAGAGATCCGGGCCACGCGGTTACGTAGGTAACCACAGCATCGACCAAGCCAAGAATGCCGCCGCGAGCCCTCGACCCCCACGCAGCGCCGC
>JAOWAP010000212.1:0-23346 GCA_028565235.1 Hypoxylon lenormandii
GGGCCCGGGATCACGACCGGCACGTTGGAGTATCGGGCTGCTTGCGCTCGCTGCTGCGGCGGCTGCTGATGGACAGGCTCTCCGTTATACGGGTTTACGCCATCTGCTCTCGCCTCATTGTCAATAACCGCCGCATGGCTGTGAGCTTGATCCATTCTCACGCTCGGGGTGTTGCCATACGTTTGGCCAACCAACTGCGATGCCCGATTCCCAGGGTACGGCTCACCGAGACCGCTCCCGGGGAGCGAACCTGCCGCCGCGATTATATCGCGATCTTGGTTAACGTGCGGATTGGCACCGCCCATCGTATACTCGGTGGCTAGGTAAGCGGAACCTGTACTACTAGGAGAGCGTGGTACCTGTAAGCCTCTCTGCGCATTGACTTGGATGTCAGAGGGGAACCGACCACCTGGCTCGGGCCTGTTCTGAAGCGATTCGTGCCGCGAGCCTGGGGTGGCTACCGCGGGATCGATGGAGAAAGGTTCGTCGTCTTCCTCGTCAACCATGCCATCCGAGCTCGTAGTACGCTGCGAGGATCGCGATATGGTGCGAGCATGGCCACGAACGAAATTGCTTAGCTCCTCGGGCGACTTCTCCGTGAGAGCCTTGATGTCCTCATACCACGCCATCATAGTATCGTGGCTCTCAGCACGGAAGACCCACGTATGACCGCGGTGCATAGACCCTGTCTGTCGCCCCTTGAGGATGAACTTGTTGGAAGAGCCACCCTCGGTGGAGTGCGAGCCAAGTTTCTGCTCGGGGAGATACAGAGACATGATAGGAGCTTGCGTTTTGTCTGCAGACTTGAATTCGTGTAAGTGAGTCGGCGATAGCACGTACCTACTCTCATATTAGCGAGCTTCTAGGATAATGAGGGGATTCTTACCATCCGGCCGTGTAACTTTTCAGGTACTTGCTCTTGCGCTCAAGTAGACCTGCTCGAATCTCTTGACAAGCAAAATGATCTCGGCCAGGGTAGTGGATGTGGTCGGCAGACCTCAGCGGCACATCAGGGTCGACAAACTGCGAATCTCTTTGAATAAAGGTAATCCACTCGTGATCCTTGGGCATCGCGATGGGACCTGCGCGAAGCTCATCGATGGCATTATAAGCCGCGTCTGCTTCCCGCTTAAGAATTCCAACGTAGGCGTTGTAAGATTTCTGAAGCTCGCCAACAACGATAGATTCTAATTCCCTGCCCGAGGACTCGAGATTCAGATATGCCTACTCTTCTGTAAGTTGTTGCTCTCATTTAGACTCTGAGGTTCGCCTTACCTTATGCAAGTAGTTCTCTTCGTCGAGTTGCTTCTCAACCTGGCGATCCGCCGCAAGTCGCAAAAGGTAAGGATCCTGTTTACCTGTCGTCATGGACGAGTCTAGTTCGTTTTGGCCCAAGACCTCTTGCAGCGCGTTGACTGCTTTTCTAGTTCCGTCCATTTCTTTTTCAACCGAATTCTTGAAATCGCTGGATAGGCCCTTGATTTCCTTGATCTTCTGGTTGAGATCGCTCCTGAGTCCGGTCAGAGCCAGGATGACGTCCTCTTCAATCTCTCGAGCTTTGCTAGCTTCGACGATGGCATTTTTGTGATAATTTCGAAGAATCTGGAGCGCATCGTCTAGTCCGCCAGATGTGAGGAAGCCGGGCGGTGTGCTGGTATTGTTAACGACATTGGCGAGTTTAAGAAGCGACTTAGATCGATGCTCATAGTGCGACTGTATCTCTCTGAAATACGCAATGACGTCTTTAAGGATCTTTCGCCAAGCTAAACACCAACATTAGCGGCAATGCGACGGCAGTGAGACTGGAAGCTGTAAGGAACATCGCAACCTACATTGAAACCTGTTGGCCAATAATTCCGTAGGGTTTCCCGAAGTTGGTACGGGACAAAAGAATGCGCTATGGACCTCGTCCGATTCGTGGGAGCTCTGCAGAGCCAGGCTTCTCACACTACCGGCCTTCATGCTCCTGCGACTGCTGCTACGCTTCAGACTGCCGCTTCTTCGCAGCGAGCTCTTCTTTTTTAAGGTGTTCCCTCTCGACAAGGATATGGCATGGCTGTTCGCGCCGTCGGCGGTGGTACTGGCCTCGGCTCGCGAGGAGACGGAATTGGAGCGCTGCATACTGGAAGGTTGATAATAATTCTGCTGGGCCGTCGGGCCGTCGACGATGGAACCACCTCTGACGCTCGAATCCCACTCCTCTGTAAACCTAGGTTGTCGGTTTGCGACTTGGAGGTTGTCGTTCTGGGGCGGTGCGATATGGGAATTCGCTAGCGTGTTAGACAGCGTTTCGTCATCGACATACGTCCTTTGTGGCTGGTTGTACGCGAAGTAGTTGGCGGAATTAGGCCGCGACTGGTTCCCTCCCGCACCGTTGGTAGCTGCGAAGCCTCCGGGATCAAGACCGGCGGAGGGTTGGTTCATATTGGGATTTGGTGGTAGGCGGAGCGGAAGGCAGTGGCGGTGTTGACGCAACTCTAGACTCAGATACTAGTCAGACGTTTTAGGACTAAGAGGAATCAGGAATCGATGAGTGCGTAGATGGTGGCTTGTGGCTGACTTGTAGAGTCTCAGTCACTGCAGTGTCTTAGCGCACCTTTGATGGATCCTTCAACACGCAGGCCTAATGCAGTGCGTGGTGTGAACCAAAGTCGGTAGTTGGGAGCTGGAGGCGTATAGAGTTCGAGATGGAGCTAGATGGACAGCCGAGGTGTAGGATGTATGTAGTACGTGCTTCTTTGACTCTGGGTAAGGCGATGATGCGATGGTGCGATGCTTTGCTCGAGTTTGAACGCTAACAGTGGTTACCCGAAGTGGTGTATACGATACTGCAAAGCGAGTAGATTGTGTCAGTACAGATACATGATGAATGTGGTAATTGTCTACACTGTTTATTACCAGGAATGCCCCAACGTTACCTACCTAAATACCTGAATCGCGCATCGAATTTAGGCGGCAACTCGACCCGGGTCTAGTATAACAGAGTCAGGATAATCCTGAGACTAGTCAAAAGAGACCGAGATTGCGATCCAACTTGAAATTATAAGAGATTGAGTTGCTAGTTCTAGCTGTATTGGCAACTAAGGATGGGAGGAAAAGGGGAGGGTTTATTCAACACGGACACTCGACAGGAGAAGGAAGAAGAATTAGCTAGGTGGATGTCGGGACGTGCAGATGAGTGCAGATATGCAGATGTGCGGTATGTACCATAGTATGTGCAGAGCGACGGTGATGGGTGACGGCGCTGTCGTCACCTTTTTGCGATTTCCCCCCCAGCCCTGCTGTATTGTACCACCCTCTAGGTACCGTAGTACACTACAGTACTACCTGACTACCCAATTCTGGGAATACCATGACGACCAAGAACCCAATGAAGTTTAGCTTAGCTAATCGGGGCCACCGAAAATATGGCGAATTATACGTCTAGTGCCGCCGGTCGCTGCCGTAAAGCCGTAGAGCTCATCAGCTAGCGCTGCCTACCATCCGCATTCGGTAATCTTTTCTAACAGGGTTCCCAGGAAATGGGTCGAGCCACTTGGCGGGGTTCGGCGCTCTTAAGTTTCTTTGATAGATCAAGAGTATGACGTAATTGTTACCGCCTCTACTTTCTCTGCCAGTTTTACTTGCTACGTGCAATCCTCTTCTTTACATGCATGGAGCATCAACGCTATATACATATATATACCAATGTTATACAGATATGAGACGATTGATGTCTCATGATCAGATATCTATCTTGTCAAGATTCATATGCAACCTCTGACTGTTACCGTCTGACATGAGGCCGGTTCAACGTAGACATGACATATATTTCAAGTCTCCTGTCCCCTTTATCCGTCTCCCAGTTACACACAACACACATACATAAATGGCCTGATAAACCCGCGAGCATCATGGCGAATATCAAGGTTAATACCAAGCTGACTCAAGAGTATAGAGACATCTAGACGTCTACATCCGTAGGAGTACGGGATTAGATCTGCAAGCACTAACCCGACCTAGTTGTAATCTATAGCACTAAACAAACATTCGGACATAATTAGTGCTACTAGCTGATGCATCATGCATGTGAGCCCGAGGTTCTTTTCAAAACCCCTTACCTTGCTTACTTGCTCTCACAAGTTTCCGACATCTTACTTCTCGCCTGCCAAGCGAGAAAAAGAAAGTCGATAGTATCTCGATAAATCTTGTCTTAAAAAGGCTGCCTCCTGATATGTGATGTGTGATGGATACCCCTCGTTGGAATAGCCTAGCTCATATACCTTCTACCCTCTATTAGGTACATATGCCATTTCTATAATGTCGTACTTAAGTAACCACGTATATTGAAACGAGACATGTCTAGAATTAGAACAGCTGGATCTACCTAGTTGCTTGTTGAGCCTGCAGGAACACGCAAATGTAACAGGACCGGTTTCAACTAGGTACCTACACATCAGATTTTCATATATAATCACTTTCCTACAGGACTAGCCATCACAAATCCATCTCTTGCCAATGCTTAAGAAGCATAGCTCCGAAAGAATCGAAGCTATCGTGAATTACAATTCCTATCGTACTGTACTCTAACATTAAGGCGTTATTTAGTAGTTCCTTACAACGGCTCAAGAAAACCAAGAACCGAGAACCCTTCCCGCCGAAACAGGCAAAACAAAACGCCGCGCTCATGCAAATGCTAAGACGATAGTTCTGGAATCCTGACTTGTCGAGCGCCAACCCGACCCAACCCCAACCCGGTACGCCCCTTTCCCAGTCGTTATAATGCCATTCTTACTGGTTTTGAATGCTCATCATTATCGAATTATCATGTGCTATCCCTCCCCCTCCCTTTGCCTACAAAACCAAGTCCTCGTTCTCTCCACGGGCACCTGGTCCTTTTCAAACCAGCTCTGATATGGACTTGACCGTTTCGGAAGTTGTGGTATGATGCTTTATCCTACCCCTCCGTCTTGGCGGTGGAGCCTTTGGCGGTGCCTTTTTGACACTGCTCTTGGTACCGTTCTCGAGTCCCACAGGAACGTACGGTATCCCGTGCCGATGCTTCGGTACTTCGGGGAGAGGTTTCTTCGGTCTGCTTGGCTTTGGCGTTTCTTTCTTTTCACTTAGCTTCGGCAGCTCTCGTGCTTCGCTCGACTCTAACGATTCTCTTGCTTCTCCACTAGTGCTTGGGGAGGATATATCGTCCGTGACCTCCGCTTTGCCTTCAACTTTAGCTCTTACGTCTGCTTCAGCTTCTGCTTCGGCCTCTGCTTCTGCTTCTGCTTTCCGGCTCGGCGTTTTGACACCCGGCTTCTCCGTGACCGCTGCCACGTGTACGACACTAACGCTACTGGCGACGTCTTTGTGCGAGAGGCTGATGCCGATGAATTTGCGTGCTACCTCACCTGCGCCGATTCCATCTTCCTGAAGCCACTGGACTTTGGATACACGATCCACAAGCCTCAGTGTCGTCTCGTCCACCGGCGCGAAATGGGTATTGCCTGCCCCGCCCAGTATCTTAAGCAGCTTTTGTATTTCGTCTTTCTTGTAGTGGGGCGGTTGGTTAAGCTGTGTGTGCGCAAGAAGAGGGTAGAGGACCCGAAGATACGTATGGCGCAAAGCCATCAGTTCGTTGGGCAGGTCGAGAAGGTTGCGGATAATAACATCGAGTAGCACTCGCAAGTCGTTGGTATAAAAGTATTCGTACGTGGCTCTAGTGGTGAAAAGCAAGTATAACAGCTTTAGGATAAGGAGCTGCAAGGACGTTTCTGTTTCTCGGTTGAGGAGTAGTATAAGATTCTCGCCAAACGTCCTGTAATGCGGACCGTATAGGCTGAGACACTTGACGACCCGGTTTGTCAACGGCGCGGTCGGCGAGGTAGGATCATTCATAGCAGTCGTAGATGCAACCATGTACTGCTCGTTGAGGACGAGCTGCCGCTAGATGAGCATAGAAAACACGGGTCAGGAGCGCATGCCAACTTACAAGAACGCGAATAATAGGATAGTGGTACGGATCGTGCGCATCGTCGGATAAGCCCTCGATGAGCTGGAAGAGATAGGTCACGAATCCATCGTCAACATGCAGAAGATCCTCGAGGCGAAGCTGCTCGATGCGCGACATCTCGTACATTAACTCCAACAGCAGCCGGTGCAGGCCAGGATCGTCTTCCCTTCGCTCGTTGATCAACTCGAGCAGCCGGTTAAAGCAACCTGACTCGATCATGCGTTTAAATGTGGCTTCTTCGGCTCGGCCATCGAGTAGTAGAAAGCTGGCGATGATATAGAGGGGACCGGCCTCATCTTCCTGTAGCAGGCTGTAGATAATCTGGGTGCGCACGTATTCTGGATCGGTGCGGAAGAGACATCCTTCGAGGAGGCTCTGCGAACAGTTTAATACGTCGTCTTCGGACTGGGAGAACTCGTCTCGGCAACGGGATGCGAGGTATAGCCACCATCGCAGTGCATCATCAATGGTTTCGTGGGCTTCGGCGTGGCACTGAGTAGAAACGACTTTATCTAATTCTAAAGAAGGATTAGGATCAGTCCCATGTTGGCGAATAATAAAACAAGCGAGTAGGATACGTACCAGTCCATAATTGTTCCTCGTTCTCAATCGAAACGTTCGAGTCCATGTCGGCCATGTTGGATTAGAGATCAGCCAAAGCAGCATGCGAGACATCCCATCACGACGCCTGGGAGCTTGGAGCTGGGTGCTGGGTGCTGGGAGTTGGCGACAGAATACTCGTTGGAAAGAATAAAAATTATTGATGGGTCTGAAATCATAACTTAAGTCAAGTCCCTAGTCCCACCCGTCGTTTGCTTGTAACTAGGACCACGTATTGTAGACTTTGTCGATCAGACGTGTTGTAACCTCTAACGATAATTTGCGTTGGCCGTGGGGAAATCAAAGGGAGGTACGTACATGTACATGTAGGTAGGGGGCTTATCCTAAGGTTTAAGCTGTTTGGCGCTGTCTGGCCTAAACTTTCCCCGCGTCGGGCATGGGCATAGGTCATTGCTTTCTTGTGACGTGACAACCCGATAAACTTACAAAGGCCGTATATCTTATCGATTCTTATCAGCTACAGCTACTTTAAGGTATGGATGTAACTTTTACAATTATCAATATCAAAGATATACACCATACACCAAAAATGTCTTACTACAAAATCTACTACCGATTATAGTAATATACCACGTACACCTCACCCTCTATGTAAGTTACTCGTAAGACTAAAGCTCGAAAAAGGCCACGGTGAACTTGACTCTCGTATGATGAGAATGGGCGTATAAACCGGTTCATTCCGGCTGTGCTGTGTGGCATCACAATTGCAACTTGGAAATCTTGTTTATGAAATATTATTGTTCCTGGCCTATAGCTTTTAATGCCCGGAGCGTTATCTCATGATAAATACAAAGGCCAGGCAAAGGCCAGGCAAGACTAAAAATCATCGCAAACCATTTCGCAGTCCTACGTAAAAAGGGTATGTAAGTACTCTAGAGTCTCGTAAATGTAGCATCTGGAACCATGCTACCCATATGCAAAACCTAAAGAAAGGGGCCTATCGTGCCATGTCAGCATCAATAGCTCTCGATATCTTCTCCAGAACTGCTTCGCCTAACCTTGTCTCTGGTACTATCCGGGCTCCGGTTTTTCTCAACGATGCCAATACATTGCAATACCATGCAATGTAATCCCTTGTCTACATGATTCAGTCAGTCAATATGTCAGTAGTACAGCTGAGGTCATATGCAAATCTGACCCAGCCGGCCGCGACGAGCGTTTTGTTCGCGTCTAGTTCAGGTCCTCGAGTCCAACGTTGTCTTGAAAATAAGCCAGACTCTTGAGCCTCAAGAATCGAAAAGGTTGGCAACGCCTTCCAGGTTGTCTGCGTTTCCATCTTGGCCACCCTCCGTTCGTAACGTCCCCTCATTCGGCGCAGGCGCCGACGCAGGCTCCGTCATGAACTGCTGCGCCATTTTACTGCGTGATGGCCTCTTTGCCGAGGAAGGCTTAGCCATAGGTACTCCGATGCTCTTGCTTAGCTTGCCCATCTCCGACACGCTCACACCTTTAAGATCACCTAACAGCTGGAGGATGACCGTCCGCTGGACACGAGCGGTAGATCCCTTCCTACACATATACTCGATGGCGTTGTCAACGTCAGTCTCCCTCATATTCGGGAGCGATACTAGGACGTTTCGAGCTGTTGGCGTATGAACTCTGTAAGCCAGTAATATCGTGGCGATGAAGTAGGCGAATTCTTTCTGCAGCTCGACGAAATATGGCTCATTGATAGACGTGATGCACGCCTTCATGACGTCCGAGCATATATACTCTCGCACAGCGGCCGCAGTACTCGGGGGTATCGTCGCTCCGTCAGGCGGCTTTTGCTTGGCATCGTCTTCGAGTAACTGATTGAGCTCTGCAGTGGCAAAATCCAGGATCATAGACCGGAACACCTTCAGCACTACACTACAGCATCGGGAGTCGTGCCAGCGTAGAGCGTGGGTGCAGAAGATCAGGAGGGGCTCCACGATGGAGGGATCCGTTAAACAAAACTGCCGTAATGTAGGATACTCGTTCTCGTCTTCTAACTGTCCCGACCCTCGAATCCGCATCTTGGGGTCTATTCCATGTCAGTGCGCTGTTCACGGCGACAAATATGCCAATTGGAAACTTACTCTTCCGAGCTGGGTCCAAGAAACCCGCCACCATCATCACAGATGCATGAGTAAGCTGCCTTAGGATACTCTCCGCCTTCATCTCCTCAGTCAGAGTATCTCCTCCTGCTTCTACCACTTGCTGCTGATCGAGCTGCATCCACTCCGAGTTGATCCGAGTATCCATTTGTTGGCAGCATGCCGCTAGAAGCGGAGGAAGGAATTGATCACGTACATGGACCGGGCAGCCGTGGACGAGATGCCTAACCAGATTAAGGACGTTGATCAATTGATGGGCCGAGAGACTGAAGGAATCGGCGAGAAGAGCGTGAGCCAACGGTCCTGGAAGCTCGCCAAGCCAGAACTGCTTGTCCATATGCGACATCACATAAATAATCGCATAACACGACTCCCGGACAAACCGTATAGACCCCCTTATAGTCGATGCGAGCCCTTCCAGCGTATGCTTCTTATCCAGTACGCGAGCATAAAATTCGTCTTTAGTACCTTCTGAGATGCCGGCTTGCCAGAATCGGTCGGTGAGAACCCGGTCGACAATCGACCTCATTTCAGGAGGCAGTCCTGTCCAGTTACTAGGAACGTGAGAGGCGTGCGCATGACTTGATACTATGTTAGCCAAGACAGGAGTGGGTAAATAGAAGCTGCTTCAATACCTTAGAAACTTCAGGAGTTCTGGTAAGATTACAGGAACTCCTTTCTCCCATAAGTCGCACGCGACCTCAAAAAGGCCGTCGCCGGGATATATCTGGTCATCAGCCGAACAAGACAGGAATGATTTCGTCGACCGGAGAGGAAGAATCTGCGCAAATTAGCAACTATCTATAAAAACAGGTGGTGGAATATGCTAACAGTCAGGCGTTCTTCAAGCTCGGCTTGCAGGGCCTGCCCCTCGGCATCGAGTTCCACAGAACCCCAATCCGAGATATTCTGCATCTGCCTGTGGGCTAAATAGCTCTGTGCTTTATCAAGCGCCATGAGTTCGCAGAAGCCCGCATATGACGATAAGGCCTGTTTCAGACCGTTGTCTTGCCACTGTGCTATCACCGGGTCAAGAAAACCTTCTAATATCTTGGTCTGCGTGGCGGTCTTGTGTAACTGTACGGAACGATGACTAGCGTTGTTAGCAGCTTCTATACTTGGTAGTATTTTGTGACTTACATTATAGTGAATAGGAACGTCTGGTAACTGATTTGACGCTTCTCATCTAGCGTTCCTGAACTGATCATTTCGTTCACCTTTGCCTCTATCTGATCATAGACCACCTTGAAACGAAGTTAGTATATACCTAGCTGAGCATACCAGAACAAATGGATAGATGTCTTACAAGTAGCTCGTTAGGCATGTTGATGGCCAGTCTTTGCAGCTCAATCATACTCTCGGCTTGCAACTCCTTGATCGCGTCGGTATATACCTTGTGTTCAGGTTGCGTGGCCGGCCAAGTCACAAGAATATACTCTAGTACTTTCAGCATGCAGCTCGGTTTCTTGTTCAGAGCTGTGGTGGAGAAAGCAACGAGAAGTTGCAGAAGCCTTTTTCGTATGAGGGGATCCTATATCAGTCAGCCAATATCCACGAGATGTCGACATTCGACGCCTTACCTCGAATCTCATCGCCAGTAAACGATCGAACCAGGGTTCCATGCTTTCTGTCAAAGCATCATCCTAGAAAATATCAGCAAGAGTCCCAGCTCATCAAGTTTCACGCATGCTAACCTCTTGACGACCTTTGTCATTAAGGCATTCTGGTTGCGTATCTGGGAGCGTTGCTCGCCACTTAGCAAGGCCCTTTAAAGCCGACTCGATAACCGTCACCTGAGCATCAACGCGGAGAATGGGTTCGGACGTTTTTGAATAACTCGCCACTACTGGGAGTCAGTACAGGAACTTCACTAGGTTTAGTATTACGTACTATCGAATGCCGGACCGCCATCGTAGAGATGCTGCAGGAGGCTTTCTGTCTGGCCGAGAATGTGCCCCATGGCGTCGGTTGTTTTCCGACTGACGATGCCCTCGATTACTTGAGAGCTATAGCGTCTATAGTTGCCAAGAAAGGCATGGCGCTCAGGGATAGTATCTGTATCTTCTAGCAGAAATTGGAATGTGGGATCCTGGGTATCTTCGGGAAAACTTTCATATCTAACCAACCTCGAGCTGCAGCACTCCAAGAGCGGTCCAACGAACGCAGGGAGATCTGCAATATTAGGTCCAAGGGAACGGTTGTTTAAGAGTCGGGTCCATGTCACTAGCACAGGGATTGAGACCACCAGGCTTCGGCTCTGCGTGACTGAGAGGAGTAGGTGCAGAAACCCTTGGAAATCGATACGGTCCGGATCGTTTGGCAAAACTCTGAAGCGTCGATCCATATAAGTTCCTAGAAACGAAATTACCTCGGACAGCTTCTTAGAGAATTGATACTTATCATCATCGATCTCTTCCGGGTCGACCACTGACCACTCAACCAGCTGCCTGAATAGGTCGACATATCTGCGACTATACAGCGGGACAACAAGGTCTAGGAATTCCTTGTCGACAAAGCCCGTGCGGTTATATAGTGAGTGTATAGCCTCTAAAGATGCCTTTGGCAGTTGTGTTAGATAGAATCGGTACAAATATGTGATCAGAAGGTGCCTTACCTTCTGGACCTCAATGTGAGAAGCTCGAAGGCCTTCACACATGACCGGCACGCACTCAGTAGCAGTGACAGCACTGGGTACTACCCAGGGCATCAAGGAATATAGTACGGCAAGTGCTCGGAGGGCACAGCTCCGCAGCTCTACGTTATGTTGTACGTCCCCGGATAAGCAGTGGCTCAGGAGACTCGTGATCCTTGCCAACCAGCCCTCATCGCCACATCTAACATCGGGGCCGGCCTCTCGGTTTGGGAAAGTGTCTACTAGGACCGCAGCCGGTGTGAAGATTTCGACAGATGCCTTGCTAAGAATACCCTCCCGAACAGCCACTACGGGGTCATCACCATTGAAAATGTCGTCGGAGAGCATCTCTAGGATGGAGAGGACAAGCTCTTTGTGGACTGCAGAGTTCGGCACCTCCCACAGGCGGACCAGCAGCGCATCCATGTCCATCCACTCGGCGACCCAACTTCTCTTTGCAGTTTCTACCCATAGCACGGCGATCTTGCTTCGGAGATATACCGGGTCGTCTCCAGATATGTTTTCGGCGAGCACTAAGACGCAGCCGCGCAATGCTTCCGTTTGTTCCTGGGGATATTGGCCCCATTTGTGCTTGAGTACATTTTCGAGGAGGGAGAGTGCATAGTGTCTAACTACGGGAGACTGTGTCTTATCGTTGGCGAGGTGGAACCCGTAGAAGGAGGATTTTTCGTCATTTTTGACATCCTCGAGAAACAGCTGGGCATCTTTACGAGCGTCGTTGGAGGAGTAGGGGTTATGAACGACTTCGAGGGCCTGGTGAATCTTGGGAAGAATATCCATATTGCCATTCTCTATGCCTACGCCGCCCGGTCCCATAATTCCATTGATCGGGGCTTGCGCAGCCATCGTGGGCGGTTGGGATTAGGTATGCGCAGTTGGTCGATCCTAGGAGGGGTGGGCTCGGGAAGCTAGGAGCTGAGAGCTGGAGCTGGAGCTGGAGCTGTCGGTCAAAGCCGCTGCCTTAGGTGTGAATCATCAAGGTGGTGTGTGGTCAGAGTAGGCAGCAAGAGGGATAAGTGAAACCGGTGTAGATTGAAAAAGGGCTCGGGTTCGGGTTTAGCAAACCAGAAACGGGACGAAGAAACGGAAGGGATTGGAATTGAGATGTTTCTTGTCGAGTAACGAGTAAGAAGGTAAAAGGCAAGTTGTAGGTTGCACAGTCTGGATGCGCTAAGAGCTAAGGCGTGGTCGTGTTCTTGTGTCTGTCTTGTGTCCTGTGTCCCGCGTCTTGCATCGCCCCGTCTTGCGTCGCCCGCAAAAAGTAATAAATGTTGCTTCAGCTCAAGCGTAGGAAAGCAGGTGGCATGGTTCGCACGCGACGATTGGAAGATGCAGGGTGCGACTTTAAAACCCCGTACCTAGTACTAACGGTTCACACAGTGTTTGTATGGGCGATACATGTACCGATTGTACTCGTTTTTAGTGGTGTCTGAGGTGCCCCATTCTTCTACCCGACCTTATCGCTCTTATCACGGGTACAATACCGATATATTACAATAACGTAGCAACACAAATGATCTCCACCCGCCGGGGTTAATTGCCGCCGCAGGTGACAGGCCAATTAACCGCTAGAATTCAGCTTGAAACCCCTGTTCTGGAAGCACTAGAACAATTCTAAACACGCCCTATGGATTTCCCTTTCCCATTTGTTAAAGTACCTCTCTGACAACTGCTAAAATGTTCCACAGCAGATAAGACCGCATCTCCTAGGTATACCAAGATGACTTTTTATAGACGATTCTTTATCATGGTCTATGCCTCACTTACCACTTCTCGCAGATCCGATAAATTGTGAATGCAAAGTATAGATACGGTTTGTTTAGTGCGAGGTAGGTCTAGCAGCTGTCTCTACTACATGCTCACTTTTATAAGGTCCTTACTTTGGACACGTAAGAATATCTACCTACCTACCCTTAGCTACCTACATAGAGGTAGGTAGATATATATATAAGTGCATACTCACTCATATATACCCAAGATTCATCAGATACTACTAGAAACATATATGGTACTCTGATATTTACTTTGGTAGAACAACATGCTTGTCATGTGTGGGCGATATAAATTGCTATATTCGTTGCAACAGCCAACTACCTAGGCATGGAGATGCTCGTCATGTTCATAATCCCATAGGCACAACAACCTATCATAGAAGCTCGTTGACACGCACCGTAGTTTTCCTCCTCCTACTTCGGACCCCGGCTGAAAGTCGCTGCCATAATTCATGCTCTTGTGTTCCTCAAACCGACCGAGCACTTTAATCTCGCAAAGCCCGGTAGCAGTATTACCCGCGACCTGGAGCATCCGTGATCCTGCATGCATGCATGATGCAAGAATCATGGCTGCCCACCGCTTCTGGCCCGTTTCTAACTTGACCAGTCTGAGCCTCCATACTCCTCCTTGCAGGTTCTGCTCCGCTAGTAATCTAGGCCCGTAAGGGGGCATATCTCTGACCTGATCATTGATGGAATATACTCTTATATGGTCATCATAGCTTCCAGTGACAACCACAGATGAGCCCTCTGAAAGAAGCAAAGAGCCTAATGGCAGAATAGCAGTGACCCCTGCCCCGTGACCTTTGACAGTTATTGCAGGATACGGTATTTCGATCAAGTCATGAAAACTACCGACTTGAGCAGAATTGTACTCACAGCATGTAACAAGTAGTTTCGAGTCGTCACCTCCGGAGTATATAGGGAACACCTCTAAGTCTCTCGTTGATAAATCGGCCATACCCCAATTGGGTTTCTTCGGCTTGGATAGCGAGAATGCCACCGTCCAGGCTTCGAGAGTATGAATCATCACCGGCTCTGCTTTTGTCTCGGAGACATTCCAAGCCGCGTCGACATGTAGGATGTGGACTTTATAGTCGGACGTGGTAACTGCAAGGAGGCTAGGAATATGTGGATGCCACGCGCAGGACAGGAAGAGGATTCCTTCATCATCACCAAGTGGTCTATGGGTATTGATCTCCTCCAGTGATGCTGCGGACCCATCCGAGACCGAAAACTCGAAAAATGACAGCGTTCCAGTACTAGAAACAACAGCTACTACGCTACCCTCCGCTTCCCAAAGGGGGTGGAAATGAAGGTCAAGGATAGCAGAGGGGTAGAGGACGGTTTGTACATGAGTTCTGTCCCATGGTGAATTTGGCTATCGAGATAAAACAGTAGTGACAAGATAGGTGGCTTACATATCCGCGGTAGCTGTCAACTGGAATATGACAAGGCTGCCATTCCGATTTTGGACGTGCTTCTTCGTCTGTTGTTGCTCTCCGTCTTCGAGGGGAACTTCAACAGCAGATTCGTCCTCTTCTTTTTGCAAGTTATATGTGCCAACAATAAAATAATCCGGGTGGGCTGGACAAAATTCGATACAACTTGGAGGAAGATCCAACGCTAAGGATCGCAGTGGTGCGATGCTGCGTCCTTGGGTGGCCATGACGATCTTCTCGGCGAGTGGGTGATCCCTGAAGATGTGGTATTTTTTTTCAGTCTATTGATCTCGGCGATTTATGACGTATATCATGAGGAATTAGGCGTTATCTTCCTATCGCGATATAAGAATCATCATGATCCCGAATTATTGTGCCTTTGCTTTTTTCCTTTCCATAAGTCCAATTTGATGTTGCTTTTTTTGGTACCGAACTCTTGACCGGGGTGGAGAAAGTGGGCAAAAGGGGCGCGGCGGCTCGGAGTGGCTCCCGCTTGTGTGGGGACCTGTATTAGCGGAGCCTTGTCACTGGAGCTTCAACTTTTAGCGCCCCGTCGAGCGCCCGAGCGTTTGGTTCCAAGCATTTGCTCTTACCGGGGGGCAAGTGGAGGGTAACAGCCAGAGGAACGTCAGTACAGGCTCATAAGGCAAGGCCCCTGGTCTCTCGCGACTGCCACAATGGTTCGAGTCAGACTACACCGATACATACTTTTTGACCGGTCTCCAAGACTTCTGAGAAGTCATCTCCTTCCTTTACAACATTTTCACTCTTGTATCTGGGTTTAATTTGTTGAAACGCTCCGATTCTCTCATCTCTTAGTAGTATCACCCAAGTCTTTATGAAGGGAGGTCTGGCTAGTATACGATAGCCTACCTTCAATACTTGAAATGTCATCATGAGTTCCGACGATTCTGATTTCTATGGTAAATATCCCCCCTACCCAACCCAAGCTAACCCTGAAACTTAACATTACAATCCCAGGTGATGATGATGTGATGATAGAGCTCAAGGCGAGAGTGAAAGAGTTCGACGTCCATGGCTGGTGGGACGAATACGCAGCTCTAGATACGCCTTTAAAGCTCCAAGCTCGGAAGAAGGCAGTGGCGGACGTATCACATTTACATAATCCCTACGCCGGTATCAAGTACGCCTGGCAACTCACCGAGACCGTCGAAGACTTCTTAGCACGAGTGCCGCCCGCGACGACAGATCAGACCCCAGACAGCCCTTGGATTTGGATATGCAATCCGTACATCAAGCGCAAAAGGAAGCAAGAAGCCGCCAACCAAATGATACGTGGCGGCGAAGACGAAGCTCCTGAAGAGGAGGGTGCAGACTTAGGCAGCGTGGTAGAAGGCGGGATGGCGAGGCTGCATTTCGCTTCCGAATTCATCAACTTCTGCAGAAAGTCTGGCAATAAACCAGCCCTCATAACCCGGGAATGTCGAAAAGCGGGTACGGATGCTGCAAAAGACATTCTCGATCTTGCAAAGGCCCATCATGTGAGGTGCGGCAAGGTGGGTTGTCTGACTCGTGTACGAACGGAAGATCCCATCTAACGTGGAGAACTAGTGGATGCTCTTCTGTACCGTCCTGCAGGTCAACGAGGTTTGGGAAATAGTCGCCAAAGCCACAGCGAACAACGAGCTCGGAATTGCCGCCAAGGTTGCGCCACGATCGACCACGGATAAGAGGACTGATCGACTTATATGCGTCTACACCGCCGATTTCTCCGATACGAAAGACGTGCGGAGGGTTGCCGAGAAGTTGAAGCAGCTTGGACTTATCCAGTCTAACGGGAGACCACTTTACTACAAGCCTGGTAAGCTTATAATTCTAATAACCTTTTTAACCGACGAGATACTTACTAGACAAGATGTCTACACTTACCTAGGCATAGCCCACGGGAATCCGTGGGACATAAGAGCTTCCATATATGATACCACATCTATGCTTAAGAAGCCTTAGTGTCTACCGATCTTGTAGCGCATGGATTTCACGGGAGAGAAATGAGCTAGGAGAGCAAATACGAGAATGGAGATTATGTGGAGGTTTCCAAGAAGATGTTGGGAGTTCGTCAAGATACCCTTTGCTACCAGATATCGCTTTCTCGTTCATGATAATAAAGTCGTAAACATAATAGGTATCGGCCAAGATGTAGACGTAACGAGACATAAATGCTTACTTGCTACCCCATATGCCCTTCAACGCCGACAATGCATTTACCCTCTATATGACCGTCGATTAAACACTCGAACACTCCAATCCGCGTCATAAGTATCCTAGCGCGCAACCATGTCCCCCAAAGGATAGTCGTAAGTCGATATAGCAGCGTATGGGTAGAGCGGTGTCTTACTACGTAGGAAGTCGGCTCTTAACCTCTCAAGAGTGACCGTGTCTGATACCTACGCTTCGGCTTCTATTCCAAGTCGCTTTCAAGACCGATAGGTCCTCCGCTCTTAGTCAGGTTGGTGGCTTGGCTCAGAGTCTGTTGACTTCAAAAGCAACACGAGTCTATAGGCGCTGTTCCCGTTCAAGTAGTATCGGTGGAGCTTCTTAGACCTGAGAAAGCCCAGTCGCTCGTACAGCCTCATGGCTGGTATGTTTGTTTCTTCCGTCTCCAGCACAATCTCGTCGGCGTTGCGTTCGGCCATCGCATCGATCGCCATCTTTACCAACGCCGTCGCTATACCATGACCGCGGAAGGCGGACGAGACTGCGAGCATGGCTATGTATCCTCGATGGGTCGGGGGCGAGTGGGAGGCATGGTGCTCGAGCTTGCAGATGATAACCCCCATTAGGGAATTATCAACTGGGTTGAGTGCCTGGTTATAGAACATCTCATTAGTCGAATATCCTGCGTCGTAGAAAGGGATGAAATCTCGACGCCTACCATATAGCACAAGTGAGCCCATTGGTACAAAAAATACCGGTATACATAGATGCTGTAAGGCTCGCTGAGATCCTTCGAGATCAGGGCCCGAATGGCGGGCAGGTATTTCTCCTCTAGCGCATGTTCGTACTGTATATATAGAAGTTCGCCGGGAAGCTCACTGGCGCGGGCTACTTCCATAGTTTTACTGCCAGCTGCATGTGAAGGTACCCGAGTTTGAGGCCGAGCACGGCTGTCGGAATCGCAGTTGACTTCGGACGACTTGGCAGAGGTTGACGAGCAAGAGGAGGAAGCTGACAGAAGGATCCGAGCACGGCGCCGACGAGGAAGAATATGCGATTAAAGTTGACCTGAAAGTCGAATTGAGTAAGACGGGTTAAGTTTAAAAGTTCTAGGTCGTTACAGTAATGAATTATCAGACGACAAGACAACGGCCCGCTTTCACATGCATTGGAGTTGTTGGGGCTACACGGTACATGTTATGCTCTGGTAGAGGCTAGCTGAGCTAACTAAACCAGTAATGAACTCCCATGCAAGTCCCGCGGGGTCGGTCGCTGCGATCCCGCTTATGGCCTGAGCCGTACCGTTGCGCCAGGCGATCAAAAGCCCTAGGTACCCCCTAGACAGCTAAGCTTGCTGGTATATTACTGGCCCAATGCCCTGAAACGTTCTGAAGCATTTCCTATCTGCAACGTTGAGTGGCAGTCCAATCAAGCTTCTGCAAGGGAACAGGTACCTAAGTATCACATGCTAACGGCCAGCCAAATCCCAATTATTGACGTCAATACGTCGTAAATTGTTTCAACACGCTTTCGACTTTTAGCCCTTGCAGGAGACGGCGCCGTCAATCAGGTACGATCCTTAATAGTACATATGTAGTCCAAATAAGATGCGAAAAATATTAGCAAAGAAATCTATTCCGTTCTACATCACGCGATAATATTTCCGAATCCGAGACAACATTGCTGACCTGGCTCTTGACCCATTCCATCCGTTCCATTTGCTCCGTTGGTTCCACGACGCGCGCCCGCGGCTCCAATCCCGATTTGCTTCTTATAATCTGATATCCATCCACCTGCTTGCTCTGCACTTCGTGCCTGGTCATGTAGCCCTGTTCCGATAATGGCATCAACTCTGCGACGCCGAGTGTTCGGCCCTGCCGATAACTCGTCAGAATCCTCGTCGTCCGCCCCGACCCCCAGAGACGAAAGCCCGGCGAAACCCGGCGACAAGGTCAAGATCATCCATCATGACCGCCCGCCGAAAATGCGCAAGCGGCGGAATACCTTCATCTTCTTGTTAGGCAGCTTATTCGGTCTCATAGCTGCTGGATTACTGGCTAAAAATAATGACTTAATCGACCTCCCCGAAATTGGGGAACTCAGCATGGACAGTTTCTTTGATGTGCTGCCTGCTGGTCTAATAATGGATATGAAAGATCTTGTGGTATGCCTCTATTTTCTCTTCGCCATCCCCAATATGAAAATGTACGTTAGCTAATAAACTTCTTCCATTATAGAAAGGCGAACGAGACTTTGTCGACAGCTACGACTCCTTTGCTGTGGGAATGAAGGCTCGGTCTGAAGGACTCGGCGTTTATCATCCCATCATAATGGTTCCCGGAGTGATCTCAACCGGTCTCGAGTCGTGGGGCACCGCCAATATATCCCGCCCGTACTTCCGAAAGCGACTCTGGGGTAGTTGGACTATGATGAAGGCGCTCGTAATGGACAAGGATATATGGAAGAAGCACATCATGTTAGACAAGAAGACGGGACTCGACCCGCCAAATATCAAACTAAGAGCCGCTCAAGGTTTCGATGCTACCGATTTCTTCATCACAGGATACTGGATATGGAGCAAGATTCTAGAAAACCTTGCGTCCCTAGGATACGATCCCACCAATTCGTTCACAGCTGCTTACGATTGGCGTTTATCGTACCAGAATCTCGAGCTTCGGGATCAGTATTTCACAAGGCTAAAAAGCTATGTTGAGCTGGCCCACCAGTTCTCGGGCCACAAGGTGGTCCTCACGTCTCACAGCATGGGCAGTCAAGTCCTATTTTATTTCTTTCACTGGGTGGCATCCCCACAAGGCGGGAAAGGGGGCGACGATTGGGTCGATCGTCACGTTGAAGCTTGGATTAATATTAGTGGATGTATGTTGGGAGCAGTCAAGGATGTGACTGCGATTCTTTCTGGTGAAATGCGCGATACAGCTCAACTGAACGCCTTCGCCGTATACGGGCTCGAGAAATTTCTCAACAAAGATGAACGAGCCGAAATATTTAGGGCCATGCCGGGCATGTCGTCCATGTTACCAATCGGAGGAGACGCGGTCTGGGGAAACTTAACATGGGCGCCAGATGACCAACCTGATCAGAAAGAGTCATTTGGCTCGTTCTTAAACTTCCGTCGCGTCGCTAACTGGACTACGCCGGATAAGAATTTCACCGTCAGCAACGCGATGCAGTACATGATGGAGACAACAGACGATTGGTATCGAGATCAGATGCAGAAGAGCTATTCTCAAGGGGTAGCTCGAACATCTGCCGAGGTGGAAGCGAACGAACTGGATCCTCGCAAGTGGATAAACCCGTTGGAAACGAGGCTACCTTTGGCGCCGAACTTGAAGATTTATTGCTTTTACGGTATAGGAAAGCCGACTGAGCGGGCATACTACTACCGCACTCCCGAGTTTCCGGGATTTACTAATCTTAATGTTACTATCGACACAGGGCTGACGGTGGATGAGATAGACCACGGCGTCATCATGGGCGAGGGCGATGGCACCGTCAGTCTCCTAAGCACCGGATATATGTGCTCTAAAGGTTGGCATATGAAGCGATACAACCCGGCTGGGGTCAAGATCACGGTCGTCGAGATGCCCCATGAACCCGAGAGGTTTAATCCTCGCGGTGGACCCAACACGGCGGACCACGTGGACATCCTAGGGCGACAGAACCTTAACGAACTTGTCCTTCGCGTTGTAGCTGGCAAAGGCTACATGATCGAGGACAATATCATCAGCAATATTCGCGAATATGCGGATAAAGTCAAGGTTTACGAAGAGGAGGAAACGAATGACGAGAGCTAAGGAATAGCCATACACGGATAAACGAACAATGATTGCCATAGACGGTGACTGACGGATTGGAACTTGAAGGCGTATACAATGGCTTGTATTTTACTGGGGCGATATGTTACTCCATGCACTTGGGGGCTGGTTTGGGCGGACTTTGGCGGCTGTAATACCCCTATTGACATAGCAGCATGGCATATATAGATAGATCTAGATATGTAGGCGATCATCACGAGTGTCATGATACACTCCGAGGTAGATCCTCGATATTATCCAACTCACCCCTTTTCATACTACAAGATACCTACTAGTATTGGCAACAAGACCTGTCCGCGCTTTTTAGTACCCGCTTACATAGGACGTTTTACTATATTCTAAGCTTGTCTCATCGGATTCCTCTGTTAAATTCTGCCCAATTTTGTCCTGAAGCCGAAGATGAGATACACTCTAATACACGGATTGATTCCGTGATGGGAGCGTAGGACAATCGACGCACGGACCAGGTCGGAAGAACAAGCGGCAGACAAGCTCAAAGTTGATATTTTTAAGACTTCTCCCTACCATCTCAAGTTTGTTCAAAATCACAAACACGAAGTGACCAAATAAATCTAACCAGCAAAGCGGATTATGAAATTCGACATTCTAGATATAATAGCGCACCATATTCTTGATTAGCGATCCTCAGCCATGGATTCTTCCGCCAAGAGAAAGCACCCTCCTACTAACGGGTCCAACGATCGCCACATCAAGAAAAGCAGAGTAGGCCTACTAGGTCTAATTCATTATCATTATTTTCATTTCTAACCTCATTCAGGGTGGAAACGCTGGTAGGTGGCAGACACCTCATCACAAGGCTAAGCTTGAGGCTCTTGGAAGCAAGGGCCTAGAAGTGGGAGATATGGGGATCTGGACCACGTGTGTGAAAGGCAAAGAGCGACAAGCCCTTGAAGAGCTAGAGAATATCTGCAAAGAGGTAACATTTCCCATTCGTCTAAGTGGAACCGTTCTATGATGCTCAAAAACCGCACAGTACGCCGAGAAGCTCTATGGCATCGAACGGGAGGGCTCTGCAGGTCCGGACGATGAGGATGACGACATCGAGTCAGCAATCAAGAAGGAGGTCGAGAGCATGAAACCGACGGCCAAGCCAAAAGATGCGACCTTCCAGCCCATGCGCATGGAACTTGACTGCTTGCTATTCATGAGGACGAAACCGCCCGTTGACCCCGTGAAGCTGGTGCAAGAGATCTGCAGGGACGCCAAGGGAATTACCGACAAGCAGCAGAGGAAGTCGAGATTCATTAACCGGTTTACGCCCGTCACGATGAGCACGAAGGCCAACGAGACCGGCGTGGAAGAGGTCGCTAGGAAGGTCTTGAGCGAACACTTTCAGCTCGCCGGGGACGAAGACAAGCAGCCGACGGCTCCTGAGTCCGACGCATGCTCAGTACGTAACTATCCTTTCTTATCAACCGATTGAGCGAAGGGTGCTGCTCGTCATCACTATTCGTGTTACCGAAAGGAGAGACAATTAACTTTGAGACGACAGTACGCCATCCGCCCTACCTTCCGAGCGCACAACACCCTCAAGCGCGACGACGTGATCAAGAAGGTCGCGTCCCTCATCGCGCCGCGCCACAAGGTCAACCTCACGTCGCCCGATAAGGTCATCCTCATAGACATCTTCCAGGTACGTGTTCCTTCCCCCATCCCCTCTTCTCCTCGCAAAAAGGTTTAAACCCGTCGAGAGGATGATTCGGCTTAACTGAGAGAACCGGGTAGACGTTTTGCGGCATGAGCGTCGTGGACGGGGAGTGGGAGGCTCTGAAGCGGTATAACCTCCACGAGATCTACTTGTCGGCGCTGAAGGGCCCCAAGGAGACCGAAGAGAAGCCGAAGGAAGAGGAAGAGGCGGCGCAGCCAGAGGACAAGTCGGAAGACTGAGCTTGTCATCTGCAGATGTGCTGTTGACGGTTAAGGGGGGTGAGGGAGGCGGCGGCTAGTCACTACGTCGATACAGTTACAGCTATTATATGTTCCATCAAGGGTCGACCTTGTACCTCGCGGCAGCGGAGGCTTATAGAGCTGACTTCTTACGATCTTAAAAGTGGCTAAACAAGGCGAGAGATCACCCTATCGTTGTTAGGCGTATGGGAAGTAGTATCGATGGTAGATTCAGCAGCATGCTTTAATATCACCAGGCCATGATCTTCACACTCTCATTCCTATATTTCTTCCGTGACTAATCTAGAAGAAGATCATATTCAAGGGTGTGTAACCTGCAGTGGCAACTGGCTGTTCCAACTGAAATAGGGGTCTCTCACAGTTCCCTATCCTACCTAAGATACGAAAAGTTCCAGAGCAGCGTCCCAAGTACTATCCCGTTATTCTCCATTCGATTCAAAGCTGCGCGTTCCCTGTCGTACTTGGCAGATGACTTCATAAATCCTATGCAGGTATATATGTCACCCATTTTTTGTCCCCATCCTCCGGGTGTAAATAGGGTAAATACGAAATGAACGCATACAGAGTAACATTGTGTCAATGGAAGCAACGTTTAGAACCAGAGGCACTTGTGGTGATAGGAGCTACTAGCTACGTAGGTAGGTAGGTAGGTAGGTACCATAGGTAGAAGGGTGTAGCACGGGTGGGTGGAATATGTGGCCAACACACTGCTTTTTGCCTGGCTAGGGCTTGAGATTCGGCAGCTGGATGCGCGCTGTGGTATCAGTAGTAGCACACCTGCGGTTGCCTGGCCGGCGTTGTCCTCAGGTAGTGACGCGCCTGGACTGGGAGGGGTCTGCCACCTGCCCGGCAAC
>JAOWAP010000234.1:0-23116 GCA_028565235.1 Hypoxylon lenormandii
CTGTGCGCGGAGCTCAACGACCTGCCCGCGGGGTCCGAGTGGACGCACGACTACGTCCAGGAGGTCAACTGCGTCGTCCCCACGGGTTCTTCGAAGAAGTTGTTCTAAGGGCCTTCGCTAGGGGTACAGGAACGAAGGAAGAAAAGGAGTGGAGAGGAACTTTTGTATATGGCAAATTGATCAGCATACTAAGGGGGAACGGTTGCATAATAGGAGTTAAGGTCTTGGCATCACTAGACACTGGGCATATCGGCTGAGGTGCATTTAGAGAACCTTGACTGGGTTATTACTCTGTCTTGATAATGAGGGAGCATGAAAAGCGTCCATATCAGCATAAAATAGATTCAGCATTATAATAAGATCATGCGTTCACGCCAATCTTGAAATAAGACAGTAGCACCGCGCATACTTAATTTCCTATCTTAGTACATGAGCTCGATATAGTGAGGCTATTAGATATGTAATATGGTAGAGGCTATATTTAGAGCTGAACTCAATTAAAAAGTTCTCCTGCCTGGAGTCCTATGCAAAGAGACGGACTCGCCGCTTGAGCATATCCATTTCGGGTTATCAACGCTTCACAACTCTTTGTACTACGACCCACTACTAGGATATTAATATCGCTGTCGTGTATTTATTTCTAGCAGCTTGTGTCGTACTTGCAGCAAGAATCTAGCCTTGACTTGACTCTCTAAAGCACCTACGTAGATATCAAGTGAGTACCATGGCACAGATGCAGCGACGAGAGAAGAGGCGGTAAGTAAACAGCTCCAATGATTCTCTTCCCTCCAGGTCCTCCCCATTTCTACCCCTGAGAACAGTCGACCACATTTGCCTATGCGTAGGCTTAGACTCTTGATTCTACTATCATCTTGTACGACCTGACCAATCATCCCCAGACAGGGGTGTTTCCGATCTTTCAACGATCCTGAGTCTAGGCCATCTCAGACTCCCAAACCTTAGTCCGAAGCTGTCCGGGGTGTAGAATGCTGCCCGGGAGCGAAATTGCTGACGTTGCATAGACGCGATTCCGATTGGTGACACGATATTGTCATCCCCAGTCTTGGGTCAGCGTGTCCTACCAATAGCCTATTACACACTACTTTAGTCTGAGCTTGTTCAGACATCAGGGATTTTGTCTAAATGATGTATTATACGACGTTGTTGAAGTTGAACACTAATTAATTGATTTAGGTACGGAATCGTTAGGTATCTATGTTTTCCCGTATGGCATGAACTACCTAGGTAGTCTATAGAAAAGCAAGTGGTCTACTCGCCAAATGCTCATCTTTCTCGCTAGTTTATAGATATCGTCAATATCATGTCTTAATAGCCGATAATACAGAAGGACGATTGGTAAAGACCATTTTGAAAACTTGATAACCTGGCAAATAGCGTTCTGTCCCAATCTCCGTTGCACCTCGGAACATACTCCATACCAACCCATGGGCATCTTTAGTGATTTGATAAGCTGCGGCTTACTCGAAATTCAGCTTCAAGAACGTCCAATAACATCTCTCGTTTGCGAGAGCTGAGACGCCTGCTCGTAGGTACCTACCTACCGTGGTAACTAGTAAGTAATATTGCTAGTCGATGTAGGACATGGACTCGGCTTAGGGAGCAACTAGACGGAGACCGCTGAACGGACGAAGAACTCCAGAAGGACATCGTGAGAGAATATTAAGCGACATGCCAGGAAGAAAAGGAGCATAAATACCAGAGCTGCCGCTCATATTTCATCCAGCAACCCATCTCATCCTCCAACCCGAACAGCCTCAACCACAACCAACCCAGACTCAAAAACTCCCACTTTCTCTAACTCGTTTCGTACGAATCATCCAACCATGCAGTTCACCAAGCTAGCTATCATTGCCTTCCTCTCCGGCGTTGGCCTCGCCGCGCCTGCCGAAGCTGGGCTCTCCAAGCGCGCAAGGGAGTCCATTCACATGGCTCACTGCAACACCTACTACGCTGTCGACGTAAGAACACACACATGCCTCCTACGCCATGACAATCTTGTGAGTGAGCGTACTTGCTAACATTTCGTGAACCCGCGTAGTACTACGCCGACGACACCAAGGACAACGTCTTCCCCGGGAACAACAACGAGTGCGTCTCCAGCGGCTTCCACGAGGGCGCCTCGTCGAGCTGCAAGTTCGGCTCCGGCGTCACCTTCTCGTGGTTCCTCTCATCCAACGCCATCTCGGCCTCTCAGGGATCTCAGGTCGGGTAAGTGGTGACATATCCCATGTCGATACCTACATAACGCGACCGGATGAAATACTTATTCGTGATGCAGAACTGGTAACAACGGTTACCACAACTTCAACTGCTTCCGCGACGACGGCCATACACTGTATACCGATGGCAACGGTAACAAGTGCAGCAGCACCTACGTCTGCTTCGACATGAGTTCGCATAGTCGCATCTTAGAATTTGCCTATGGACTAACACACTCCTGACTATAGGCTTAAATGACTGTCTCTGGAAATCTTCAGTCAGTAATAAGGAAGGAAGAGCGGCTCTTGCGAAGTTACATAGGCAATTGGACCGGTTACTTGCCATGTCTGTTTGGCTCTCTAAACCTTTTTTACCCCTTTTCTTTTCTTTCTTTCCTCTTTCTCTTTGATGGTGCTAAGATTGTTTTATGGCTGTTTTTAGACGAATGTTTTACAGTTGGTTTTCTCTACTCGTAGGAGCTAGCTACCCAATGCCAGAAATCATACTTGCATAGGTACCTACTGTCTTTAAATTTACTGCGAATTTTCTTGCTTCCAATTTAATTGCAATAAATGCAGACTTGGTTGCTTGGATGCTATTTACTATTAGACATTAAGCGTTGCCCGCTCCATCTGTGTTGTGATAATGCTGAAACAATATGTTATTCTAAAATTTGGTTGTACATAGTTTATCCATCATCAGTTTACGAAGTAATATCAATATATCCTCATGTATCTAGCAAAGAGAATAAACGAGTTTGAAACAATTGGCAGCGCTTTACCGCGTTCTATGAATCTGCTCTCTTTTTAAGAGAAAACTACCATTACTTGGTTCTGCGCCCCATCCTATCTATCGACTCGACGTCTCTTACATGACTATATCCCCAAAATTTCCGAGGCTGGATGACCCGGAATACCCCCTTCATTAATATGTACAATTATCATTAAATGTGATGAGACCAATGGTGATCTTGAGCTATCTTTAGCTCTTCATAAAATAAAAATTGGAAAAAAGGGGGGGACGGGACGAGCACGTATACACAACTTGATCGTGATATCACACCTCGGTAGGGGCCTGCATGATGGATCCCTTAGGCAAGTCGTACCCAGCGATTGTGGCGGAATTAATAGATGTGAGTATAATAAGCACGCGTACGTGCAAACACAGGATTTCTGTGTACACAGACTGTAATAGCAACAGTACCTACTCCTACTTTGTTGTGGTCGAGCCTTTCGCTGTTCGCTTCGTCTACGACTCCTGCTCGGGATATCCCCTCCTTGACCGCTTGAAGCAGGTTGGGGTCTCGGATAAGTTCAATTATGACCTAAGTGCAGATTGGAGTCCTGTTGGCATGGAGGCTGTGAAATAGACGCATTAAGCAGTATACCGCATGCGCATATTGAAAGTGGACTTACCCAAAGAAAATCAACGTATAAGCGGCGCCCTGGCTTTCAGCTGAAACTCGAAAGCCTTCGTCTACCAAGACAGTCTTCTCGGAACCAGTAACCCGAAAACGTGGTTCATAGTCCGCGTGGCTATGGGAACCGATATCATTACCGTTAAATTCCCGGTCGGCCATTCGGTATTATTTGAGGCACATTGCCAGAATCCGGTCACGGGCCTTCATACCCAGATTGCTGAGCCGGCTCGGTAGACCGAACGCCAGTGGCTCAACGATAAGTCCCGGGTTGGAATCGATGATGCGTGACCCTAGCACCGACCTCTTCGCCGCGCTGGATATGCTCTAGGCATGGAGAAATGGCAACAAGACTAGCTCCAACTGTTGCATTCAAGTTGGTAACATTAAATTTGGAAAGGAATACTAGACCCAAACTCGCAAATTTGTGTTTATGACCCCTCCTAATGCTTTCCACGTTATTTTGATGAAGGTGTACAAGTTAGGTACATGAGGTGCATACGGCGTGACAGGGCGGCAGCATCGCCCCAAATCTCCACAGCGTGCATCGACCCATATGTACACATTCCTATTATATTGGGGCGAAAGATATAAAAAGCTCGGAAAAGTTGTATTCCAGTGACCTGTGTAACTCTGCCTTACGCGTCGACGGGCGATGCGATGCATCTTACTCGCCCCTGTCCGGGCTACTACACAAAGGTCTATCTATTCTTCCCGGCACCCAAGATATTTAAGCTTTGCCTTTTACTGTATCCCGGTTCCAATAGGTCGCAGTAATGTCAGCACCTTGGTTATCTAGGTATTTGTGTTAAGACTCGTCGCCATGGACTCCAGCTCAACTCTTATTGTGGCGCCAGTCACCGACGAGACGATATCAATAACAACCTTCTATGTGAGTTTGACTCTGGAAGACTGGCGAGCCTTACTCTTACCAAGTTTATTATTAACCCAGCACCTCACATAGGTTTTGACCTGGTTCTTCTTTGGCCTATGTGCCATCGCCTTCAGCATCAGGTCGTATATACGCTATATCTGTTTCCGGCGGTTCCTGCTCGACGACTACCTCATGCTTCTGGCCTTGGCTATTCACAACTCCGAGGTCGTTCTCATTCAGCTCTACGTTCGACATACGTACGAGCTGCAAGCGGTCCGAAAAGGCAAGCTGGTCCCTGGGCCCAACTTCCTAGCTGAAGCGAACAAGGGCCTGGTCGCCATCGGCACCTGTATCAACCTTACCGTCCTCGGTGTATTGATAGTCAAGATCAACTTCCTGCTCTTCTTCCGGCGCCTTGCATCTCACATGCGAAGGTTTGCTACCTCGTGGTGGGCGGTTATGGTGTTTACCGTCAGCGGCACCGTAGCGCAGATTGGGATGCAAGAGTTCGGCTGCTTCTTCGGAGGTGCAGAATATATCTTCAGCAACCATTGTACCGGGGAAGGCTTGAATCGAATATTCTTCAACGCCATATTTTCCGCCGTTGCCGATGCTGTATCTGACGTTCTGAGTGAGTTCGTCCCCGTGGGGTGCAAAACCCTGCTCCATTTCAAGCTGGCCAAGTGTGCTTCTTCTGGCTAGGCATAACTACCTAGGTATGTAGCTGTAGCATTTGACTCACCATGATAATTTTGTTAGTCATTGGCTTTCCAGTCGCGATCCTATGGAGTAGCGGCATTAGCATGCGCAAGAAGCTCATCCTCACTTTCGTCTTCTGCCTTGTATTCCTGACAATCGCAATCACAATCGTGCGAGGCAGCATCTTCCATTCCATCTACGGCGCAGACAACTCGGAAGTCGGACAGATCCAAAGCTCCCCTCTCACCTGGTTCTGGTTCTACACCGAGTTCAGCGTGGGTACGTTGAAAGCAGAAGCTTGCTTCCGATCACATGAGGCTGTTGATGAACAAGACACTAATAATTGGCACATATATCATATACAGCCTACATCATTGCCTGCATGGTCTCATTCCGCACGCTCTTCGTGCACCAGGAGAGAAAGTCCGTAGACCGTGTTCAAGAGGAGCAGCGGCGCGCGGCTTTCCGCCAAAGGGCTATCCGTAAGGGCTGGCAAGGCAGAGCACACCACTTGTACGACAGCGTGCTGGACACTCTGAAGACGCTCGAGGGCTACTCAAGCAACGACTGCAACTCTATGCGCATCCGAGGCCTACCAGTTGTTCCGACGGGCCTCATGACGGTAGACTTTAACGACGATGCCAACTGGACCAGGACTGTCTCGAGCAAGCAATCCAGCACCAAAGTCACGACGGACCAAACTTCCATGACGGAATTACTGCCTGTTCCAAATCAAAAGGATGCACGGTAAGAAGTACATGGGGTTGGGCGCTCGCCTTAGTAGCAATTAGGCGTGGTAATAAGTACTGGCACTGCCTTTGGCACCCCATGGCCTTTGGGTACTAGAGCCCTCGATTATAATCCCTTTACATACTTAATTCTAGCTATAGAGCCCTTGAGATACATAGATTATCCTTATAAAAGCGTACACGTTAATTATGTTAGGTATAGTATTTATATTATATTATACTATCCACCGCTTTTTAACCATGGTTTAGTAATCAGGTAGGCTTTCGTCTAAGCCTTATATGGTTTACTCAGAGATATGAACCCCATCAGCCCCTTAACAGCAGTAGCCCGGAAATTGAGCGTTGTTGTTAGCAATGAAGCCCCATGGAGGGTCACATCCGTGGCGGCCGGCGTTTACGTTGTCTTGATTGACTTGATAAATCTTGCCTATAATAGTCCTCCTGTCAGTATGTGAAAGAAAGACGACATGTGGGAGAATTTACCGTCTCGACACTGGCAGACTGTTGGTACACAGCAACGGGGCGCGGCGCTACACGAGGTTTTAGTATTTTTCCCATGTTTTCCTCTTGCACCTCACACTCACAAGTAGTTGCAGCCGCTGGCGGTCTGACGCTCTTCGAGCTCGTTGGGTATTTCGGCCAAAGGGCTTGCAAGAACTTGAGCTCCTAGCCCGAGAAAGATAGTAGTGACTGTGAACAGTTGCATTTTTGTAATGTTTTTGAAAACCGAAGTATGAACAGAAGACTGGTGGTGAGTAGACTGGTGGTGAGTGATTGAGTAGCTGATGAGGTCTTTCTCGAGCACGGGGTTTTTGTGATATTTATACCTATAGATGAGATCTATTTCATGCATCCTCCCACCATCGTGAGATAATCAGCATCAGGCTCCATAAAGCTGAAGATTCATTCATTCATCAGGATTACACGGCATCCTCTTGTCTCCTAACGTGGACTGGTAAGACACTTACTTAGGCCGCGAGCCTATTCCAGTAAAAGCCGCCTCGTGAATTACTGCTGGCGGGTATCGTGACAACCGGTCCCAAGTGAGGAGTCATCTATCTCGGCCCATACTATACCGACAACATAAGAATATAGCTTGATGCTGACTGTGTTGATAGGATTAGCTGTGCCTATGTTACACATTAGAGATGGCGGACTGCGAGTTATGATAGTATCGTGATATTTGTCTTGGTATAGCTACAGTGTTGTATTGATGTGGACCTAGATACTTTCAGCTGATTCGAAGGTAACATTCTTCGCTGATTCATTCTAGCGGTTGTTCCTGATAGGCTAGTCTCACGGTCAATTTAATAGTCTAGACCCGCGACTGTATCATCGCCAAGCGCCAGGCTTACAGCTGTGCCACACGGATTTCACCGTTTCCAGCAAATCCTCACGAATGTTACCAGCGGTCCCCGTCGGATCTGTAGGGCTGTGTAACATGGATTAAGACATGGTAGGTGTGGACGTATCAAAAATATGACAGAAGTTACAGTGAGCTCGTGATACGACCCTTCGACACCGTCGGCCGCATTCGCATCACTATCTATGTCTGTTCTTGTGCAGTATTCAGCTTTAGGTCGGATATTTCGCTTGTCCTCGAATGAATCTAGACATTGGGTGCATCTCCCCAATTTCAATCTGCATTCTCTTTCTACAACCCTCATTAGAAAATAATGACACTTCATGAGTCTGCAATGAGGACCATGATGTTACTCTTCATTACCCTTCTGATTGGTATAATACCGGCGACTTGGAGTCGCGCGGTGACGCCGTTATCCGAGAGTCTTGCGGTTTCTAGTGCCTTCCTAGATGCGGATCTTGATCTTGATCTTGGTCAAAACTTGACTGTTCGACATAGCCAGCTGAGAAAAAGAGCTCCTAGCCAACAGGCTATCACCAAAGGTCGCAGACTCGACTGTCTCATGTCTGCCACCGTCGATCATGCTACCCAAATCAATGGTGGAGTGCGAGTGGAAGAGAACTTCGACGAGTGGTTTGTCTTCATCTCGGATGATGGAGGCGATGATGATGAAGGCTGGCGGGAGCAGAATGTAGCCCCGAAATACCAGTCCTCCGGCATACAAACCAACTTGGCAACCCTCACTGGTGCAGACCCTGCCAACACAAAGTATCTGTATTATTCTAGCCAAGAAATGGGAACTGTGGATGGAAATCCGGTCTACGTGAGTACTGTATAGTAAACTTAAACACACAATGGAACTAACATACTATAGCCTTCTAGAGCATATTGGGGCAATGGTATCAATGCGCAAGGAGGAGTACTCATCGCCGATTGGAACCTAAGCCCAAGATACGCACTCGAAGGGCTGCCAATAGCTTCGATATCTCGAATTAGACAATGGTCACAAGCAGCGTGGGGAGAGTGGGAATACTGGGCGAACTCAGTGATAGACAACAATGGAAACCTTCGCTACGTCATCCGATCCTGGGTCACGAACACGGCGACCCAAGACCAGATCATCGAGGCTCTGAGAGCCACAGGAAACAACCTGTTTCCTGGTGTGGGAGATCGTGTGACTTTCAGGCGCAACTCGGAAGATCCAGCAGAAGTGGATGCATTTTACGCCTTGCTAGGAACCCCTAACGGAGCTTCCACCGGTTACCTGCTTGCCTCGCACAAGGGGAAGATTGGTATCAAAAGAGTCGCGAGCATTTCCGTCTGGAATCATCCTTTCGGTGGTTTGAGTCTTTTTACTGACAGACGCGACCTGAAGATAAACATGCTGTTTGCTTTTGAGGGCGTGACCAACCCTACGACGGGGGAGCCTGAAGGATCCTAGTTTGACGTGTGAGGTACGAGTGTAGACCTACTGCGACCCTTCGAAGCTCGATACCCTGTCGTGCTGCTGCGCTATTGGAATGTTGTAGTATTTTTATTGGTGTCGGGGGAGAATAATTCCTATATAGGTACCTACTATATCTGAATATTATCATAGATGGGTGGTTTATCCCAGTGTCCCTGCAGCCCTATGCATGTCATAAAGCCTTTCATACTCCAGTCTGGCTTGTCTAGTTTCTTCATCTTCGTCTACAGCGAGCCTCCTTTCCACCTCAGCAATCTCCTCTGCATCCAGGAGACTGCGCCATGAGTACCAATGCTTCCAAGGACCTGGCAACGGCACATATTTCTGACCTCTTTCAAGCGGTTGGTCCGCTAGTCCTAGCGCTGCCAGGCGATGATCATCCCAGATGGCAAACCCTAAGCGACGAAATACTGCAAAGGACACACCTTTGATAGGAGATTCATCGTAATGGAGCACGGTGTGACATGGATGAATCATACTCCGTCGTAATAGTTCATCGGGGACATAGTAAAGGGGTCGAATCGGGCCCCTTGCAGACACAGCAAACCAAGCTTCTTCCGGTATCGGCAATAACTCGGCTTTTAGGAAGTTTATGCCGGCGAGACGGTCACTCCCGTTCGACACCTCAAGATATTCGCGAACACATATGAGCTCGTGATACTGGGTCATGTTGGGATGCATCCGCGGAAACATCTCTCCTAGCTCTAGACTCGTGATTCCTCTTACATCTTCGGCAGCCCACGCTGATAAGCGAGAGTGCTTGGCAGCCTGCTTGAAGTCGTGGAACAATTGAAGGCGCCAGAACGCTCGAAGCACGACCTGCTCCTCCACCCAGGATGCCGCGCCCATATTCGGCGTATCATAGGCGACATCGGGTGTCTGACGTTGCCAACCAGGTACCATGCGCTCATACGGACCATAAGGCAGTGTGTAGTCGAAGCTCGGACTAACGGGGCGGCGGAGTCTCGGCTGGACTTCCCGAAGCTTCTCAAGGTAGTATTCCAGGCACAGATGCGTGAGCTCTTGGATGCGACTGGCGGTGGAGAGAACGCTGAGAGGACTTGATGCAGGTACAGGTACAGCGCATGGCGGCTGAGGCGGCTGGTTCATCAACATGGTGGGTCGCACAAATCGCTCAAGGAAGGCTTCCAGTGACCAGACGGGCATCTCCGCCGAGCGAAGCAAGGCCACGAGCCAGATAACATCGCGAAGCTGCGGGGTGGTGAATGTGCGGTTGTTGGTGACGGCTTGTAGTAGCTCAGCTCCATAGTTCTCCCAAAGACGATAGACGGACGGCGCAGCAAGGACGAGATTATGCAGGGTTCGGAGATCCGGTGACTGTTTGGCGATTTCGAGGAGCAGTTCTGGAGGCGCGGAGACGAAGAATGCTAGGTTAGGTGCCATACCCAAAGTTCACAATCGATGATTTCCGTTAGTCGCAGGTTGTGTTAGATTGTGTTAGTAGATAGGTGAACTTCGAAAATGGCAAGGCAGATATGTTTTAGGATGATATTACCTAAGTCTCATGTCAGCGCTACAGATGCCCAGGAGTCCAGACACAATAAATCGAACCTTTAAATATAGGTAGGTAGTTATTGTTGCAACTTAGGGTGGGATGGGATGCTGATATCCCCACTGATTAGGTAACCATCCCACAAGTGGTATAGAAAGTTGCGGCGTAGGGGGGTCACATGAGCGGCGTCATTGGTACCCACTCACACCTCAGGGGGTGGCTTTAGAAATTCGCGGCCCTACCCCCCTGCTAGCTAGCAATTTATTCAGCTGTGGTCAGGGGTATCAGGGGTAATGCGACAATAGGACGAACAACAACCGAGAACACCACATCAAATTTTTATCAATTTTCGCGGAAAGCTACCTTGTGGGTTACTGGGGAGGATCAGTCGGATGATCTAGAGAGCCTTGTGAACACCTAATAGGGCTTACACCACCGAAACCAGTATACTAGTATAGGCTTGGCTAAGGAAGGGGTTCTGGAAATTTTCTTACCAATTGGCAACAGCAGCAGCCATGGCCTTCCCTTACTCATGGGGACGGAAACGCTTATCACGGATGTCTCCCCTTTGGTCTTCCCTTTGGTCTTCCCAGCCGGTTTCTTCTATGTGGACAATGAGAGTAGCAGGCGTGAGGCATCTCGTTAGGAAACATGAGAGCTCTCCCCGTCTTTATTTTCGCGCTTCGTGCAGCGGCCCTTGATCTCCCTCCATTGCCTGATTGGTACGATAAGTCTCAATTGCCACCAGGATGGCCCGGCGTAGGTGTTACCATTCAGTCTACACGAATACCCTCTAACCTTGGTGACAGGAAGCCCCAGAATACATGGTGGATAATACCAGGAACACATTCGGGGTAGCCCCTGATAAAGGTACTATACCATATCCCTCGCGATTTAAATATTGTTTCGTATACTGAGTTGAAGAGGGACTTTGAATAAACCTATCACCGATTCGGAGCAACAAGTTGAGCTTATGGAATCAAATAACAACCAAAGTAACCCTACCAAAAGACAAGGAGGCGGGTACTGGTATCAGGATATCAAGCATGGCGATATGCCTTTTGCCCCTAGTGGGTACCAGATGTTCCGTGATGTGAGAGACTTTGGAGCTGTAGGGGATGGTGTTACGGATGATACTGCAGCGATCAACCGTGCAGCTTCATGGCTAAGCCAAGAGAACAGCGACGAAAGGTGCGGGGAGGACTGTGGTCAGACAACAAGATTAGGAGCTGTCGTTTACTTCCCGGTGAGTAACAAACTACCGCACCTCCAAGTGCACCGGACACGGAGTTAAGAGCCATTGCTAACCGAGGAGCTCTACAGACCGGAATATACTTGATAAGCAGTCCTATTATCCAGTAAGACGCTCAGACCGGTCTTGGGACTCTGCACAATTACTTACATATTTCTATCACTCCAGATATTACTTCACGCAATTTGTAGGAGACGCGAATGCTAGGCCAACGCTTCGCGGGTCTGCCAACTTCACAGGAATCGCCATGATCGACTGTGATCCCTATATCCCAGGTGGAAACGGGGCGAACTGGTACATAAATCAAAACCAGTTCTTCCGCCAGATCCGTAACTTCATATTGGATATGAACGATATGCCGTGGTGGGCGCAAGATGGCGATCAGTTCTATGCACCCACCGGAATCCACTGGTAAGTCACGAAACTTTCCGCTCAGGCCCCTGATTTGATATGCTGATGATGCTTCAGGCAAGTCTCACAAGCGGCATCCCTCCAAAACATCGACTTCCAGATGCCCCTGAGTGACTCACGTGGATCTACGAACGCAACCGGGATTTTTATGGAGAACGGATCCGGCGGCTTCCTCAGCGATTTGTACTTCTTTGGTGGTGGCATAGGCTTTCGTGCTGGCTCTCAGCAGTATACTGCACGAAATCTAAAATTCGAGCTAACCCTTACAGCTATTAGCATGATCTGGGACTGGGGTTTCACGTGGCAAAACCTCGAGGTTAGGGCTTGTTATGTCGCGATTGAGGCGAAGAGCGTTGGTGGGCTATACAACCAAGGCTCAGCAAGTATCACCGTATTGGGTACGTCTGAGTCCATTCTACTTCCCTGCTTCACATTGTGCTAAGGAGATAACCAGACTCTCATTTCATCAGCGTACCGTACCCTATTGTACTTCGCAATGGTGGTCCTCATCCTAACATCATTCTGGACAATGTACGTGTCGAAGCGTCTGCTTCCGTTGTCCTCATTGACGGCGGCGAGACTATTCTTCCTGGATCTGAGAGCCTGCTGTACTACAACTCATGGGGTATGGGGGATCGCTATACATCTCTCAACGACGAGGGGAGCTTCCAAACGGGATTCATCGACCCGCCTCCACAGAAACCACCTGCTCTCTTAGACGGCGAGGGAAATATTTTCGCGCGCACGAAGCCAACTTACGGCGACCTGGGTGCCGGAAGCTTCGTGGTTGCCACAGATCATGGCATCAGCAATATGGCCGAAGGTGATCAATCCGATGCTATAAACAGCTTATTAGCTGGCAATGTTGGCACGCCTATCTACTTCCCAAGTGGTGTCTATTTGGTGGAAAAGACAGTAGAGATTCCAGTCGGCTCCATCATTGTCGGCGAGTTGTGGCCACAGGTACAAGTTGCGATTGATCATCTTGTGGAATCTTGACGCTAACACTACATGCAGATCATGGGTACCGGAGATTACTTTGGCGACGAGAATAGCCCCAAGGTCATGGTCAGGTAAGTCCCAACATTTGCGTCTACAAGTAAAGTACCTACTAACAGAAGTGCAAAGGGTTGGAAACCCCGGCGACTCCGGTATAATTGAGATTTCCGACATGTTGTTTTCCGTCAAGGGACCAACACGAGGGGCAATCATGATGGAGTGGAACGTTCATGAAAGCAGCCAAGGAAGTGGTAAGACCACCACGCCAAACCTCTCTAGATTATAGGAGGCCGTTAACGTTACTATAGCTGCTATGTGGGACAGCCATTTCCGTGTCGGCGGAGGCTACTTCTCGGATCTGACATTGGAAGAGTGCCCAAAATCTACCGGAAACCCTGATCGCAATTGCATGGCCGCGCTTATGTTGCTCCACGTCACAACACCCGCATCGGGCTACTTCGAGAATGTATGGGTCTGGTAAGTTAATATCCTCAGCGTACAGCGTTGGGTCTCGGCAAACAGTATCTAACCTGGTCGTGCGTTAGGACGGCCGACCACGACATGGACGTCGAGGTACCTGGTGGTGTTGAAACGACCACCGATGCGCAGATCAATATCTATACCGCACGAGGCACGTTGATTGAGTCGGAAGGTAAACATAGTCATTCCTATGTCCACATTCTTGGGGTTAACAAAACCATAGGTCCTTGCTGGTTCTACGGCACCGGATCCGAGCATGTAACTCACCCACCAACTCCCCTGTTACTCACCTACTAACTCCCCTATAGCATCAAATCTATCAATACCAGTTGAATAATGCTAAGAATATATTTATGACACATATCCAAACTGAGACGCCGTACTATCAGCCAACACCTGACGCTACATCACCTTATCCTCTTGGCGTTATCTCTGGTGATCCAGATTTCTCAGAGTGTGAGTCGGAGTCGGCTTGCGCGATGGCATGGGGGCTGCGTGTCATCAGTTCCCAGGATATTCTCATCTATTCGGCCGGGTAAGGTCCCTCTCATACGTACTCTTTATGAAATGATGAAAATACTAAGACCCGGAAACAGGCTTTACAGCTTCTTCTATTCGTATGATCAGATATGTCTCGAGGACGAGAACTGCCAAGACCGTATGGTCGAGACAAGTTATACTGAAGGCTTCTGGCTTTATAACATATTCACGAAGGGCGTCGCGCAGATGATTAGCCCACGCGGTGGAATAGCTGCCGTACTCGCTGAAGATTATCAGGCGTAAGTCATAGCGAAATCATTTCACATGCTCTTCGCTCACAATGGTGTTCTAGCGGGTTCACTACTGAATTGAGCGCTTGGCTAGCGCTCGGGCTCGACGGTGGTGATCTTGGAGGTGATAACGGATCACCAGACGATGGCTCAGGGGTAGCCTACATTGACCCGATCATATTCGTTAGTCCAAGTCCTACAGTTCAATGTTGGGCACCCTGTACTATGGTCATTCCCCCTTCACCCTTGGCAGAGCCAACCGTTTTGAGCTTCGAACCATTCGACACCTCGCTGGTGGTAGGGGGCTCGACCATCACCGAGATCGTTATTCCCACTAGTAGGTTCTCTGCCCAGCTTCCGCTATTCCTGTTAATCCCCATAACCTTCTCATCTGCCATGTCAGCGCCTAACAATCTCTAGTAACGGTTACAATCATTAGCTTCTCCAACATAATAATTCCTGCAACGGAGACAAGCAGCACGTTCGCCTTAGAATCTAGCATTGTAATAGCTCCAATCCCCGTTACAGGCGGGGGTGGCACTGTAACGACAGTGACGCTACCAGCATTGTCAACTGCGTCTAGCACCTCGTTCATTTCTGTCACGGTCCTCCCTACCACTGTCACAGAGATCGGTGGCACAACTTGGACATTCTCCATGGATCAGTTTACGGACCTAGCTTCAAATTCCGGCACAACGCTTCTAACCACAACGCTCCGTGATGAGCCCAAACCCACCTCCTCCTCTTCCTCGTCAACTACGCTTTTCCCCGTCATATGGGTTGCCCCAGGAGGATTCTACTGGTCACCTGTTTATCCTCCCGTTCCAACACTTCCACCTACTCCACCTCGATTACCTAGATTCCCGCCTGTTCCAAACCCGCCGTGCTTCAAGCTTTTCGGAATATTCTCCATTAATTGTCCTCCGGATAAGAGCAAGCCAACGACACATTTCACCAGAGGACCGGTTAAGGTAAGCTAGCTAGCAACCCACTACCTAGTATTTAGAAGCGCCACTTACTAACATTCCTTCCTTTTTAGCCAACATGTACAGCAAACTGCGGCAAGCTGGACGACGACAACCGCAGTGACGAGGAAAGCTCTAGTACGTGCAAGACAGCCACAACAACGAACTGCTACACGCGTAGCCAAAACACGGTGTGCAACACCTACATAGGCTGTGAATGCCAGACAAAGACGGTAACAGACGCTTGGGTATCCTGTAACGACCAGAGCTGCACCACGACCAAAACGCAAGAGGTGACTGGCTGCTACGTGAGCGCCAGCCGGACGACCGCGGGCGAGTACTGCCCGACTCCGGAACCTACCGATCCGCATAACTACGATGATGGTAGCAACGACCCCGATGGGCCTATCGGTACGGTCGTGACCACCGTGTATCCGCCCAAAGTCATCGTTGGTGGTACAGGCTACCCATTCCCAACCAGCGGTACCGTCGTAATCGGCGGGTCGACGCTGACTCCACCCTCGGGAACCTCACCAGTCACCACGACGGTAGGAGGCGGTACGGTTGTAACCCTGTATCCTTCTAGCACAGGTAACAGCGTCTCTGTCACGCGCCCCGATGTCACTCCGGTCCCGACCACGGCCCCGACTCCTCCGTGGGAGAACCCCGGCGACCCGGACGACCCGGACGACCCGGATGATCCACCGGGAAACCCCAATCCCACCTGGGATGCAGTATGGATCGAGTTCCGGTGGCAGTACGCGACGAACCCGGAGACGCCGGTCGGCGCTCTGGGCACGGACTGGGTATGGTTTGAGTGGCCGTCCAAGGGTGCAGACGACCTGGAAATATGCTCGGCGAGCCCCGTCTTCACGCACCAAGTCTTCGACGTAGGCCTGGGGAACGAAGGGTGGCCCCCAGGTGACGACCCCGGCAAGGATATCTACGGCCGCAAGGGTTGCAAGTACATCGGCAACGAAGATGGACCGGGCCAGATGGAGTGCGATGGCATTCCGCGGTTCGACTGCTCGCAGGATCCGCAGGCGAACCAGCAGTTTGATTGCACGGAGAATGAACCGTACCTATTTGTGACGTTTGTGCCGAAGGTTAGGTGTATCTTTCCGGATACCGCAGGCGTCCAGGCGAGCCTGATGTCTGTTGATGATGATGTGATGGCTACGAATGGGACCAAAGACCAGGACATCCAGTTGCATTGGCCAGGGTATGAGGATCTCATCATTGGGACTTAATACTTGAGTTATTTGAAGTTGTTTAGAAATAGAAAATAATCAATTTCGGCCCTATGGCGGTTTTACACAAAAGTAAAACTCTCTCTCTCTCTTTTTTTTTTTTTTTGATTTATTTTTCTTAAGAAAGCAAGCGAGTAACAATAAAGCTGGAATGCTGTACCACAAACTGGTCGGTACAGCCTTTCCATAGCTTGCAAGAAAATCTTTTCCTTAGCCTTGGTACATCATCAAGACACACCAAGCGCTGATGAAACGAGGACATCGTTGTGCAAGGAGCGCTCAACTTGATCGCCGTGGGACTTGGGTATCCACGCAAGAACAGACTATGTGTGCTCTTCCCTCCGCTCTTATCCTGGCCAACATGCCTAGGTCCCCCTTCCATACCTAAGGGACAAGGCGAGAAGGGACAGATCCTTGACATGTACCACCTTGCCTCCTGCCTCTCCTGAAATCTGAATCTCCGATCCGTTTCTTGTTCCGGAACCAACACAAATTGACAGCAAGAATCCAGGGTAGAACCTTAGCTCCGTTGCCGACATGTTCCACACCACCGGAATGGACATTTCTTGTTCGGTCTGTAAACCGTCTGATGGTCAACTTGCATGCAAGGTGTTGTTTTTCTGGCCCGATCCCGAGTAGCAAGTCTGCAGTATCTCCATACAGTCCGACTGTTGCCGCACCTTTGATAATTAGTTATGAATGCAAAGCACATTTCACCGTTTGCGGTTGTAGTGTCGAAAGGAAGGTGGATTCTCGGCTGGCGACAATTGCTTTTGGTACCTCCTGCTCAGAAGCGTTGGTCTGGTCGGAAGGACACGGCGCTCCTAAGTTGAGTGATGATAATGGTTGAGAGTTGATGCCTTGTGTGGTTTCGGATATTGCTGCAAGATGTATATTGCTGAGTGACTGCTGGGTGCGATATTGAAAGCTAAGAAATTCGAGAAAAGCACTTGCTTTTTATATACATCTGGCTATGATCGATAAACGGAAAATGAGGCCATTACTACCTACTTTGCAGCATGCCTAAGTGACTTTTCTATATGATTCACTAAATTATACCTTATGTTACCAGGTCGTATTTACCTCCTACCATCGTGAAAACTTACAACACGTCAAGCCAGCAATTAGTTATCAAACAAATTCACTACGCACTTTCTACGATAGAGCGTGACGTATTAAAAGTTGGCAACGAAACTGATAACTTAAGAGAGCGTGTCACTAAATCCAAGAGCCATAAAATAAAATATCAAATTATCCACAAGGACTTATGTTGTTGCCGCAGCAATTATGGAACAATGTGACAATGGAATAACCTAGTAAGCAATGGCTAGGGCAAAAGGAATATATACGTAGATTTCCGTAAGTTAATTAAGAATTTTGTTATTCGTACTACCAAAAAGTGATAAATGGCCTTATCCGTACTACCAGTACATCGGCCGGAAGCCCCGCGGCCAGGGCCCAAATACCCGGGCAACCACCAACGTAAAGTCCTTCAATATTTATATAGTCAGCACCATTCGACTTGGGCAATTGAGAGCTTTCGAATGATATAAGTTTCGAGCCGATGAATGCCTTGGTTGTGAAGTTATTCCGGCTAAATTAGGACTCAATTTGGTGGATCCGGCCGCCGAGGGGTGTCACGTGGCCCGGTCAGAATCAACGATTTACCAACCACAATAACCGTACAACCAGTAACTCTATAAGCCCGAGACCTAAATAAGTAGTTTCACCTCTCAAGGACTTACCTCCTAATATAGGTTCCAATCCGAACCTTCAAAGTTGGGTGAGATATACTCCTTCAAAGTAGGTGGAAATTTGGGGTTTTGTCTTGGACTGCGAAATGTAGGCGTCGGGGGGTATCACGTGAAGGCCCCCTCTGGCACCTTTTTGCTCCCTGGATAACTTGGGACCTACGTCCTTTATTATCGTGAATCCCTTGGTGTCTAATATGATTTCGTTCTTACAGATCTTCTGCAATTACCTTAAAATGAAGAAAATCGGTGTGCCTGTGAGGGTCATTCCAATATATCATCTGGACAAGTCCTGGCTCCTTATAGACAGGTAGGCCACCGCACTCATCAGACGCCTTCCAGGGGCTTTTGGCAAGAACAATTCCACTCGTTACAACTACCGCGGTTAGCATGAACACGATGATCTAGGATCACAAAACGAGATGGGTAAATTTTCTATGCTGATATCACCATCTAATATCAAGCTTCATCTGGTCGACCCAAATTCCTTAATAAATATATACCACAGGGAAAAGAGAATACGCTGGACAGAAAATCGAGTGTGTTCGTTACACAATCTTCCGCAAATTTAAATGCACGGTTGGAGTATTCGGAGCGTTAACAATTTTGCCTTGGTACGATTAGAGATGCTGGATGTATTTGGCGGCCCAACCATAGCAACAGCATGTTAACCCCTTTTCGAGTAGTATGATGCCAAGTACACAACTAAAGTATTTGGCAGCCTTCAGGTGAACAGTGGAGGTTGCAGGAGAAAATGGTCCGTACATGTCTTAATGAACAGTGCAGCATCATTATATGGTCTGAGTCTCCATGCTTGGCGAAGAAATGGCCGCTACTAGGGGACGAAGAGTGTCATCTCAAGCGCTGGGGAAGATACGGGAACCGTGTCTCTCCACTTCTTGACTAAGGCCTGTTTCGGGCAGTCATTCGCATTCAAGGGCCACGACGAGGGATCTACTGCTAGCCTCGCCGCTAGTTCCCGGTTCTCTTTCCTTACCATAATGGAGAATGCCCTTCTCATCTTAGCTCGGGCCCCCAGCTTCTTTATGAACTCTTGGCTGCCTCTTTCTAGCTCCTGGAGAAGATTAGGAGAAGCCTGCGCCAAGTTTAAGGGGCACATGTCATATCTTCACAACCAAAATCTTCATGAGTTGACCGGAGGACCTACTGAAGGGGGCTCGACCCTTATAGCCTCGCTCATCCGCGCATCCCAAAAGGTGGACGATGAGAATATTTTAACCTAACAGCGGATGAGATATATGGTACGTCTTGCGCGCCAAACAATGTGTATATAGCGCTCTAACTGCAGCGATCTATGTATAACACTTGATTCAAACAGCTGTCACAAGAGGTACTAAATAGGGAATGATCGGGCTGCCTTCGGGGTACATCATATGACGGAAGCAATAGATACCTGCCATGAGTGCCCAGCCTGGGCAGGTAGTTAATATTCCTTGACAAGTTCTGCATCCTGTATGAGTTGAAGTGAGATCTACAATAGCCCTATCGTTGCTATTGATAATCTAGGTAGCGTCATTCTAGCCACGGGGCTCTATCTCAGATCGTTTTCTCAGTCTGCCCCATGACGGCAGGGAACCAGCGCCTTTCCCCCCAAACGTACCCATTGTTGAATATGCCATCAACTTGTTGCATAATGGTGCCGAATATTATTTACAGATCGCGTTCGTCTGAGAGCTTCTCATATCACTAAGGTTCTACACCTGGCTGCTTCGGGCTGCAATAGCAAAAAATGCAACAAACCAATCTTCGCGCTTGGCATGCCAGGCTCCAAAATATATGTAGTCACATCACCAAGCTTTGTAGCAGCATACGACAGAGACGCGCGGACTATTTCGTCTCGTATGTATTCGCCTTCGCCAAGCGGATCATGAAGACCAGCCAGGCTAATTACTACAGACCTGCTATCCGAAGATCTGCTCAAGGACAAAGGCCCCGCGGCTCTGCGTCCTGAGACGATTGAAGCCATGCACGAAGCTCTAGGTACAGCGAGAAGACCTCAACGACACAATCTAAGCCTCGCTGAATGCTGTGCAGAGCTTTCTCGGCTCGAAAGACGGAATCGGTGATTGCAGCGACGTTCTCCTATTTCACAGGGTCCGCCGTTTCTTGACTTCGGTCGGCACTCAAGCCTTGTACGGACCGGGAATTACGGTGCGGAATCTCGAGTTGATGAATGATTTCTTTTATGCACTCAAATGATTCACGGAGACATATTCCACAATTCCTTTCTGGCATTGAGACTTCGCCCTGTCGCTAGGAAAGTGGATGAAGATTTCGGTACAACACCGGTGTAATAGAAACCCTAGCTACCAAAGGTCAGGGCCGTAAGTATTTGCACACTTTTGGTGGACGTCCCTGAGAAAAGTGTGCAAATTATTTTGGCTACAATCTGGCTACCTCCAAGGTGTCTTATGTAAAATTTATGGTCTAGGCCTGCTGGGATAAAGCCAGGCGAACTGGCAGACTGGCAGACTGGGCGACAATATTCAGATATGAACTTTTCCGCATGCCCGGGGCTGCCCCTCTGCCCCTGGCGCTAATGCATTGATGGAAAATCCACCCTGGTTTCTTTCGGATGAACTAGCTTATTCGATTCTTAAAGATCCCTGAATAACCTGTAAGAAAACCAGGCTACTGGGAAGCTCCGTGCCCATGGCACAATGGCAGTGGAGTAAGGGACCCTGACAGTGGACCATTTACGTAAAGTCTTTGCCTCTTGCAGATTGATAACAGCTCGTACATCGCCGGACAAGCTGACAAGGAGTATAGTCTCCGACGGTGTGTTTTGACTAAAGACTGACGCGTGAGTTCATCTGTCGGGTCTGTATTGCAGACAGGGCCTTTAAGTTGCTGCCCAACATAGGGGCCACGAAGTTATGACTGGGGGTAGACAGCAACAGCTAGCGAACGGCTATTACGGAGAGAGCATGAGCGGCTTTACTATGGCAGTGTATGGTTTAAGTGCCGGACCCGCCTTATGAACCTGGGCATTACGACCGGGTGCACTCTTCCATGTTCCACCAAGGGTCGTGGAATTACAAAGACCGTGGGACCGTAACCCTGATCGATCGCCAAGGGAATTGCGTGCCATGCTTTGAGTTGCATCGAGCGAGTCCCTCGGCAGACGAGGACCTGCATGGATGCAGTTACAACTTACAAGATGAAGCCTAGGGACGGAAAATCTGCATCTCACAGGGCATGAGGCGACTTTGACCACAACCATTCGACTTATTAGGTACGGCCCAAACCTATCGACGATTCCAAGTGTTGCTTCCAGGCCGATCCAGATGATATTGGGAAGAGGATTCGTGGCGTGCTCCCTACAGATCTTCCTAAGATGGCAGGCGTAATTGAGAATCGTGGGCCTCAGCTTTTAGCTGTTGACTACACCTTTCTACTCATTGCTGTCATTACCTTCATACTGCGATGCTATGTTCGGTTATTTATGGTAAAGAATTTTGGGCAAGATGATTGGGCAATGTTGTTTGCAACCGTAATAACTCCCTCCCCAGGCCGACTCTGAAAAATCCATCTAACAAGCCTCAGATCATGTTCATTCTGTACTGTTCATGCTCGCTAGCAGGCATTCATTATGGCACCGGGCATCACAAAGTCGACCTGACCGACGAGAACTATGCGCAAGCAGCCCAAGTGAGCAAATATCCGATCTGCCATGCCCAGCTGATAATTGACATTTTGGGTAGTTTTGGTGGTTCTGCTACCTCACATATTGCTGGACCATGATATTAGCCAAAGCGTCGATTGCGTTATTCCTGCTCCGTGTAGCTGTACGAAGACTGCATGTTTGGATCATCTACGGGGCAACGGCAATCACTTTCGTAACCTGCTTAGCGTTTTTCCTCGTAACTATCTTCCAATGCAACCCGGTGTCTTACTTCTGGGACAAGTACACGCAGACTGGAACATGCGTCCCTGACGACGTTGTGGTTGGTTTGGGGTATCTCTATAGCGCCTGCAGTATCATCACGGACTTCACCTTCGCTTTACTTCCGGCATGGATCATCTCGCAGCTCAAGATGAAGCGGAGAACGAAACTGGCCCTTATTCCTCTCATGGCGATGGGCTGCGTGTATGTGTTGATCCTTTCACCCTACTTGCTCGAACATCGCAGCACCATTAACCTGTGAATTGTGAACTGACCCATTTGATAGAGCTAGCTCGGCCGTCGTGGTTCGTTGCGCCTACTTTTCCCGTCTCCGAGACCCCGATTTCCTCTTCGCAACCGTCGATGTCGCGATCTGGTCGACCGTCGAGCAGGGCTTAGCCATCTCAGCCGGCAGCCTCGCAACCCTCCGCCCATTGCTCAAACAGGTGGGCTACAAGCTGGGCGTCACGACGAGACCCTCAGGTGCCGGCTACGGTAAAATGGGGACTCCAGGAAACGTCGGTAGCCGCACAGGGCCCTCCAGTCGACTACGTGGCAGTCAGAGTGCGACGGATGCACTAAATCTCGACATGTTGAGCTCATTTAGTGCCAAATGCGAGGCCGGGACGAAACAACGCGATACCCGAGAGCCCCCATTGCCAGGAGGGATCTCCATGGGGAGAACCTACGAGATCAGTTCCGAATATATAGACCCGGCTGAGAAGAAGCCCGGAAACAAATCGGAGAAAAAAACGGACAACAAATCGAAGCGATTATCGAGCCCATTAAAACTGGCCAGCTCCACCTGGCAACGAAAACCGGAAAGTGATAGCGAGAGCATCGAGGCGTTACAGTCAGAATCATCAGGAGAGGCAATAGAGGGCAATAAGCATGCGGTCCCTAGGAGCTTCCTGTCGGTTAATTCTAAAGGGAGCAAGTAGGAGGCAATTGACATTACTCTGTAACCATTATATCTAATTCAGTTGGGGCCCGTATATGGCATCAGTAGAAAGCTGTATCTACAGTACATT